>MU669840.1:3365-13365 GCA_026770625.1 Nicotiana glauca | reverse complement strand
ACCAAGGAGAATTCAAATGTATACCTGGATTTGAAATTACAATGAAGATGATGAGTCGACAGCTACAGCAACAGCAACAGAAACAGGAAAATAAATCCAAACACAGCCTCAATGCACCAGAATTAAGTCATATGACAACATTATTTCAACCATAAAATCAACCCGACTAATCCAAATTGCAACTTCACAGATTTTCGAATACTAGATCAGGAAAGAGTTACTACACAACCTTCAAATTTAGATCAATTGACCAATGTAACAGTATAATTTGGACTTTTATACTATTTTTGATATTTTTGAATTTTTGGAATGAAGAATCTCGAGAATTTGACCTAAGAAAGACATATTACTTAGAGGATAGTTTCCTCAGATTTCCAAAACTTGTAAAATAAGGTATTTCTATGCCTATTTATAGAGTTGGATTTGGAGGGAATTTCAAAGTTTATTAATTGTACTTTAACCCCTTCTTTATTTCAGTTTTATCCTTATTCTTTAACTAGTTATTCAATTGACTACCCTAGTTATTAGAAATTATACTAGTTACCCCATCTAGAACCTTCTATCCTAATGTAATTCCCTATCTACCTCCGCTTCACTTAAAAATCTACCCCATTGTCCTTTCAGGATTCCCAAAATACCCCTGAGTTTTGATTGTTTTTACTAAGTGCCCTACTGCTTTTTACCCTTTTACCCCCTGAACTATCGAATTTTACCCTATTACCCTTTAATCCCTTTTACCCCTGAACTCCAGATTTTAATAAACTAATTATCAGAATTTAACAAATCTAATTTTAATTCCAACTAATTACTGATTATCATTTAACAACTATAACCAAAATAATACTAATTAACCCTAAGTAATCAAACTTAATATTAATACTGTCTAACAATTATCCAAAATTATCACTGACTAACAATTATCAACAATTATAACCAATCCTTATCAAATATTATCAGACAAAAACAATTAAAGAAATTTCTGCAAATAAAATTTAATTAACTTCTATTTGATGTCAAATTTATTTTTTCTTAAATAAAATCAGAATTTATTACTAATTATCCTAATATCTAATTACTTATTTATTGAAAGTAATTAAACAGAAATAAAAAGCTGCTATTTTCTTAGTAAAATCAGTAAACCCTAATAAACCGAAATTAAGAGATTCATAACGGAAAACAATTAAAAACATATAAACATGCAAGAAATAAAAGAAAAAGAAACAGAAAAAAGAAAAGAACTTAGCTTTTTTTTTTTAATCTCTTTTTTTATCACTGGACAGTCTCCTAGACCTCAAGAAGAACAAGAGAGATTTGGCGTTGATTTTCTTAAATTTTGAGTTACCGGAGAAACTTCAAATTCTGATTCGAGCCGCTCCAGTGATTTTTAAGGTTCAAGATCTTTAGAATAGGGTTGAGGGTGTCAAGGAGAAACCGTGATGTGATTTTTGGTTAGTTTGGGTGAAGTCGTGTCGCCGGAATTAGGGTTCCGGCGACACGTTTTTGGATATTCGAGAAGCTAGAGAGAGATTTGAAAGAAACGGAATGGAGGGGTGGGTTCAGGGTCTCAAAGCGGTCTTATGGTGTATTTTGGGGGTTGATTGGTGAAAGTGTCGTTTTCCGCCGATAGGGTTCCGGCGGGTTTGACAAGGAAGATGAGGGCGGCTCAAAGCGGGAGAAGACAATGATGAAAAATGTTTTTGATTTTATTTTAGTATATGATACATATATTAAAAATGTAACAATCATTCGCAGCCGTTAGATTAAATCATTTAAACGGCTCAGATTCCTTGGGCCCTTATACAACGCCATTTCTTTTAGTAATGAGATCAACCCTGTCGATTAGATCATCAGGGATCAAGGGCTAAGATTAAAAGCCTCAAAACGGCGTCGTTTTGTTATATGGGGGGCAGACCGGGTATTTAATTTGGGCCCGGACTGGATGTTTTATTATTTTGGGCTGGGTAATTTGGCCCAAAATTATTTACCTTCTTGTATTTTATCATATTATTTTGTATTGTATTTTCCTTTTGTATTTTTGTTTTTGTATTTTTATTTTTTGTATATTTTTTTTTTCATTTTTCTAATTTATTAAATTGTTAAACTAAAACTAATTTCCTAATGCATATGCATATTTTTTGTAATTTTACTATGAATTATTATGCAACTAATTAACACAAAAATGCAACAAATATCAACAAAATTGTAAAAATAATAAAAAATTATTTTGTTTGGATTTTAGAAATATTTTGCTTAGGGCAAAAATCACGTGCTCACAAATATTAATAGTATTTAGTAATGAAATGGTAGCTACATTCTAACTAGTGGTATAAAAAGTGGCTATTTACCCATTTCACTCCCAAGAATTTATCAATTTCCCAAGAAAAAAAACGCTAGCTTATACTAGCCTGTTGAAATATATAGCACTGTGAAATTTTCGGAAATAACTATTGTTTAGTAGCTATTAATTTCTTATAGTTACCATATACATAATTACCTCCTATAATTACTACTTAGTTTGTTACGAGACTGTATTTGTTATATTCGCACTACTGCAAATTCGCCTAAAAAATAGGGGAATCCAACTATGCGACTGTATTTACTATATTCACGCTACTGTATTCATGAATACAAATAGCGGAATTCGCCTAAAATTAGGGGAGTCCAGTTGTTTAATAACAGAAAGAGAATCAATTAGCGTGTATCACTTCTAATTTAACTCAAGAAAATTAATTCTACATAAATTTAGTTGCTACTGTATTGTATTTCATGTATCTGTGTGACTGTATTTATAAATACAGAGAGGTAATCAAGAAATAGGGTGTATATTATTCTATTCAATTCGAATGTATACATTGTATTCAATTCACAAATATTCATTATTCACTATTATATGTTTTATTCAATTCACCGTATTCAATTCGACTGTATTCAAACAACAAAAAATTACAAAACATAGTGATAGTCGGATGTATTAAAAAATACAGACCTTCGGGTACATAAATACAGGCAAAAACTAATGTATTTATTCAAAAGTATAATATATTTGAGTGTATTTGTACATAATACAATATATTTATATAGTTGTATGTGACTAAAATAGCAAGGAAAAGAAAGTTCGCCGGAGATAGCTTTTCCCGACCAAGAAAAATACTGTATACATTGTATTAAAACTAAAAATGGAGACGAACAAAAATCGGGCCCTCAAATCCTCTCCAGCGTAGCCATGGACAAAACTACTCCATCTTCCCTTCAGATCTATTCTCTTTGCTTCAGAAAGTCCACCATAGCCACAAAAAATGGCTGTTATGACGGCTACATAGATGGAAACGAGAGATATTTGATGGAGAAGAGAGATGATTGAGAATCTTGCTGATAGAGAGAGAAGGAACATTGAAAGAAAGATTATAATTGGCGTAATTCACTCTTCAATGGTAGGGTATAAAATAAATATTTATTTTGCAATATAATAGAAAAAGTAACTATAATTAATAGCATATTGAAAATATTTTGGTTTATAATAAATAGGGTGTAATAGTTTGCTATATGAGGTAAAATTTCCTAATTATTAGCGTTTTTTCCGCGCCAAAAACTATTTACATTCGCTAACCGAAAAAATATACAAAATTTATATATTTTATATATATAACATATAGAATGTGTGTGTATATATATATTCGACAATAATTATAAGAGCGACTATATAATGTCATTTTTTTCCAATTATTAATTTATCTTCTAATCTTAATATTAAGCTAGCGTTTGGCCATAGATCCCAAATTTATTTTGAAAAATTTGATTTGGGTGAAGTTTGATTTGAAGATGAAAATGTGTTTGGACATACGTTTTCAAAATATATTTTCCAACTTTATTTTGAAAAAACATGTATATAATTCCCAAATTTTGGTATTTTCGCCCAAATTCAGCTCAATAGCTGATTTTGGAATTTGAAATTTTTGATTTAGGATTTGGCCAAAATATGAGCAAAATTTATGGCCAAACATGAGTTTTGAAATTAAATCTCAAATTTATTTTGACAAAACTTATGGCGAAACGGGACCTAAATGTCAGTGGACTTTTTATCATTAGATATTGAAATTAATTTCATCACAAAATGTATAATTACAAATTGATATGTTTCTTTTTTCTGGATATAAAAGACAATTTCATTCTGCCTCGAAAAGGTATTTTTCTTTTTCTTTTATTTTTAAAAAATAAAAGACAGTGTGATTCCTGGTGATGACGTACTTTCTTCCGACTGCTTTCATCAAATCTCTCTCCTTTTCTCACTTGTTTTGCTGGTATCGAACAGAGTGCATCTTTCTGTTCCAGGTAAATCCACCCCTTACCTCTTCCATAGAATTTTTGTTGGTTTCCATCTTATTATATTGTTTCATGTCAAAATACAGTCTTTTGGTCTTCCAACTCTACTGTAGAGTCTCTACACTGCCTCTTTCTTTTCTCCCTTTTTGGATGGTAGTCTAGGCCCTCCGGCGGTCGCCGCCCTTCAGCCTTACAACAACTTTGCTCTGAAGAAGGTGAAAACTTGGCTTCCCCCCTTTCTCCTCCTCTCGATTTGATTTTTCACTCTTTGTTCAGTAATTGTGTAAGAATGGATTAGTTTAGTAAATCTCATTTGGTGTCTATTTTCTGTAGTGTCAAATGGGAGTCTGCACTGCATAGGATCGCATTAGTCAGTTACCTGATAAATTCTGGTTTATATACTATCTTTCTTTACCGTTAAGGAAGCAGCTGACGCAAGTGACCTCTCAAGGTGTTGGCTAAGGTTGTGGAAATATATTCCTCGGCCTGATTTTGATGCTACCGAACCCTGGGATGAAGTAGAGTAGAGAGCGTCAGCTGTACTTGCAAATGTGTAGAGAGAGAGACTAGAACAATTTCGGGTTTGTTTTGACTTAAACAAATTCGCGCGGCGTGAGATTGACAAATGGCTTGAATTTACCTTTTCCGGGAAAGTTCAAAGACTAAGAGTTAAACTTATTAAAGTGTGGAGAGGACATTCGGTATTTTGGTTACTGTTATACTTTTCCAGCACGGCTCCTTAGTGTCGGCCAACCTCAGCCTAATAATTTCCAAATACTCCACTTGCCAAGCAAAATTTCAAGTCTGTAAGTACTGCTATTGATATCCGTAAATGTGGCGGGCGAAGTTCTTGAGTTCTTTCTACACAACTGCCCGTTTCTTGAAAAAATGGTAGTTCATGGATCAGGAACATTGGTAAATTTGGAAGTTGACGGTCAGTCCCTCAGGTTGAGACACTTGAAGATATGGTACTGCTACAATGTGGAATCACTTCAAATTTGTGATACAAACCTTATAACATTAAGGACTTCAGCAGGAAAGAAATTACTGCTTAAGAATGTCCCTACACTGGTTGAGGTAGACATTTAGGGTTGGCCTTACACCCATATTTCGGATGACATATCCTCGCATCTTTCCCGCGTTCTCTCTCAGCTGGAGGTCCTTACAATACATGCTTCTCATTCATTGGTTAGTGACAAAATTTGTGTCTATCTACTTTTGTTTTGCTTGCACTAACTGGTACCTTCAATGTAGTTTGATTTTTTGCAGGAAACTTTGGAGCATTACAATTTTCCTAACTTACTAAGCTCTAGAAATTTGTCTTGACTACATTCAGGCAGAAAGACCGGAGTCTCTTAGGTTGCACGTCCATAATAAGGGCTGCTCCACAGTTGAAGGGATTTGAATTACAGGTAACTATCATGTTTTGAGTTCTTTTTCCCCTTTGGCTGGTACAAAAGTCTGATTTATTCGTTTTAGCAATTCTGGTTCAAGGAGTTATTGATGCTTGTTCCTGAGTATCTTTGTTATTTAAGTTGTGGAGCTTGAGTTGATTGAACATGTTGAACGTTTCGCCTCGCTTTGTTGGCGTTTTAATGTCGCATCAAGGTTGTAAGGCATATTTTTCCTTGCCAATGAGTGTAATTAGCGACATTAAATACTTGATACTTCATTTTATTGTAATCTTTTTCAATTTCTTTGTCTATATATTTGTTATGCATGCTTATAATTATTAGTCTTGGACTACATATATATATTTTAACTTCGGAAAAAGTCCAAATAACCCCCCCTCCCCCGGGACTTTACGATAAGGTTTATATATAACCCTCGTTAAAAGTTTGATCCATATCCAACCTTGCCATTACACTATTGGCCCGGATAACCCCTTTGTTTTAAACGGAGCCAAATACCCCCCAGGACTTTAAGAAAAGGTCTATATATAACCCTCGTTAAAAGTTTGGCCCATTACCAAATTTTATATATTCTAGAGGATTTCTTTTAATCTTCGGGTCGACGAATTAAGGAATATTTACTACACAAGTTTATTGGCATTTAAGACCAAAAGTTTAAAAAAATTCTTTTTTTTTTCTTAAACTATATGTCCAATTAAATAATTATATAAAAATCTTCTTATATTTTTTCTTAAACTTATAAGTTCACATAAATTGATCTATATGGAATACAATATTTTAGATGCACAAATTTTTTTTTGTCGATAAATGTTTACGTAAATAGTTTAAGAAAAAAAGATTTTTTTTTAAACTTTTGGTCTTAAATGCTAATAAATTTATGCCATTAAACTTTTGTAGTAAATATTCCTTAATTCGTTTCCCCGATGATTAAAAGAAATCCTCTAGTATATAAAATTTGGTGATGGGCCAAACTTTTAACGAGGGTTATATATAAACTTTATCGTAAAGTCCAGGGGGGTATTTGGCTCCGTTTAAAATAAAGGGGGTATCCGGGCCAATAGTGTAACGACAAGGTTGGATATGAGTCAAACTTTTAACGAGGGTTATATATAGACCTTATCGTAAAGTCCAGGGGGGTATTTGGACCTTTTCCGTTTTTATTTTTTCTCCTGTTGCGCCTTTTTCCATTAAAGCCCACGTTTTATTTGCGCTTGCGCTTAAAGCCCCAACGGACCTTACATTTTTTTTTATTTCGCCTTTGATAACACTCAGTTGAATGGGAGAAATTTAAAAATAGCCAGATTTATAACTGGTCATTCAAAAATAGCCAGTTTCAAAAGTAATCGAAATTTAGCCACTTTTCATGTAAAGATAAATCTGAGCGAAAACACTGTTCAAAATCCGGAAAATACGCCCGCATATTATACGGGAGTTTCAGCATAAGTATGCTTGAACTCCCGCATATTATACGGGAGTTCCAGGATAACTATGCTGGAATTGCTGTATAATATGCGGGAGTTCAAGTATAATTATGCTGGAATTCCCGCATAATATACCGGAGTTCCAACAAGTATAAATATACAGTATAATATACTGGAGTTTTGAGCACCGGTGCTCCAGTCTCCTGTATATTATAAAGGAGTCAACAAAGTATACCGATCCAGCATAATATGCTAGAGTTCGTACACAAATGCACCAAACTCCCGTATATTATACGGGACCGATCTCTGTTACAGCAAAATAATGACTATTTTTCATTAATTTGATAAACATTAACTATTTTTGATTGGTCAGTACAAAAATTGGCTATACCGTGATATTTTTACAAACAATTGTGGTGAGCTAAACTTGAACGCATGATACTTTTGCATTGTTTTTTACACGTTCGACTATGCCAATAAAAAAGTCCCTGCCTTTAAATAGGTGTCATTTTTCAATAGGCTGTCGACAGCTGTATCCACATTAAGCTTTGAATTATTATCTAAAACAAAGAGCTTAAACTCTCATCACTCTTCCAGTTTCTCTGGCACTTACTGAATTACTGTGTATCTCGACAGCTTGTTTGGTATAGTGGAATGACCTCAGAGTGTTGAGATTGGGATTTCAGTTGCCGATTGTGTTCCTCCAAAATCTAAAGTTTCTACCCCTGTGCTACCAATTTGTTATAACGGAATTGAGAAGTATCGTACAAGATTATTACGCACTCAATAAACCCACTTTCTTGTCATAATTATACTGGTTACTGTCAAATGAAAACAAACGACCAAGAGAGTTAAGAAGTAAGTTGTTGCTTGGCTAGGTAGGCTGGTGAAGGAGGAATGCACTGGAGTAGAGTTCCGGAGATAAGGGATTGCACAATGTTGTTAGAATCGAGAGAAACTTCTTATAGCAGGAGCGTTCGAAGGTGGAATCCCGAACCCCAACCAAATGACTCCAAGCTCAAAGATTGAGATTCAGAATTGATTATTTCTTTTTAGGGAGGCTTAGGGCGATTCAGAGCTTCAAAGGCCCCAGAGGGTCATGTTAGATGCAAATCACCTTCCTCCAAAGAGCATTTTGCTCATAATTGAACTTCCATAACCATATTTTGCACATCAAACTTTTCTTATGACCGTTTAAGCCTCTTTCACCCAAGCCTCCCGCTTTCTTGTCAAGAATCACAGTGTTCCAATTAACAAGATGAAAGGATTTCATATCCTTGTTACCATGCCAAAGAAAGTCTGCGAAACTTGTCAAGTCTCTCTTTTTCTTGAAATGGTAAGTATTATTGATCAAAACTAGGAGTGGCAAACCGGGGGTCGGATCGGATATGGTTCGGGTCGAAAATGGGTAATGAAAAGATGGGTAAATTATCCGACTCGATCCATATTATCCCTGACTTCTTACATATGATCACTTTTTAGAGAATTTGTTAGTCTTCCTAATTTGAAGAACCCCAATTTGAGGTTTTACAAATGTAAAAGTTAAGACCCATTGATTATTCATTTTCTAAATGCATAATATGATTCTTATTCATATTTGACCCGTTTTTAAACATTTTATTATCCAACCCATATTTTAATAGATAATATGGGTGGATAAGGTTTTTCTTTGAACCATTTTGCCATCCCTAATCAAAACTATCACCGAGAAAGTGCTGTGATTACATCCAAAAAAGAGCAAACGGAAAGTGAACCCTGTCTAACAATACAAAAGCATCTGTGAACTGTAACAGAGATGTGGCTTTCCAAATTGGGCTCTTTTATCCATCAAAGCATCTTCTATTTCTCTCCTTCCAGATACTCCACCATATGCGAGCAGGTATAGTGTTCCAAGCCTTCTCTCAAGTGTTTGAGCGAACCTTTTCTGTTCCAGCAGAGAAGTAAATCTGCTATTATCTTGGCATAATCCAAGTTAAACCGTGGAAGTTAAAGAATATATGACACATTTGTGAAGTATCGTAGGAAGAGATGACTGTTGTCAAGTCTCTTGAAGATGGAAAGAGGAAAAGGAAATAAGGCCATGGTGTAGGTTGGTAGAGCACTCAACCCGATTGATCCATTTTTGACCAAATCCATGTCCCTCTCTAGTGAAAGCAAGACCTTAATTCACATGATCAAAAACCTTTCCAATATCCAATTTGCATATGTAACCAGGAATGCTTTGTCTTATACTGGAATCAATACAATTCATTAGCAATGAGGGTTGTGCATGATTTGTCTACCTTTGATGAAATCCAACTGTTGAGGGGATATCAATTTTTCAATAATCTTCTTTAGTCTGCCTGCTAACACTTTGGAAAGGATCTGCAGAAGCTGCCAACAAGGATGATGTGTCGAAAATCACGCATTTCGTTGACACCGGCTTTGTGTTGATGATTGAAATAAAGATGGCATTCATGCTTTTGGTGAAAGATTCCTGTTCATGGAAAAAGTTTAAAGTATTGAGAAAGCACACAAGTGAATAACTTTCCGATACTTTTGATAGAAACCTATAGTCAAACCATCTGGGGTGTGGGGTGATAGCAGCGAGCAATCTTCCAGAAAAGTTTTTAGGATGTCAACATTACCATCCTCCGAGATAATTGCAAAAAAATACTGTGTGATTCGCAAGTAAGTATTAGTAGCATCTGGATAAGTAGGTTTCCCTTTGAACTTTCTGTAGTAAACTTATGTCGGATATACTCGGTCAATCGGTAGATTTGATATCTTTGAACCGTTGAGCTTTGGTGTATACCTAGACAACCATAAGTCACACAATCAACCCTTAACCGTCTTTGGTTCTCATTG
>MU669833.1:56473-77603 GCA_026770625.1 Nicotiana glauca | reverse complement strand
GGGGGAGAGGGCTCCTACAGCCCAAGTGCTATAACAATCCACCTCGTGGCATAAATCAATTAAGCCCTCGGCCTCACAAAATCACGAATCAGCAAGCACATGCTATGGCGCGCAACCCGATCCCATAATATCCTCAAAAGAATAGGCCCTTGGCCTTACTCAATCATAAACCTCTCAAGCCACTCGGGCTATCAGTAAAAAAAAGAGTGCTCAGCCTAAAATAACATTTTATACATCAAACGGGGGTAATAAAGACTGAGTTATGAAATCACTAAACACAGCATGACTGAGTATATATCTTTAAATCAAAACGGTGAGAGGATAATATGAAAAATCCCCTAAGAGTCCAAACAATGGTGCACGTCCACACGCCCATCACCTAGCATCTACGTCACCTCAAAGTAGTAAAACAATGTAAAATCCGTTGTTTCATACCCTTAGGACTAGATTAACAATCATTACTTACCTCAAACCGGTCAAATCCCTACTCTGCGACGCCTTTTCCTCTGGAATCGACCTCCATACGCTCCGAATCTACTCCAAATCAGTATATTATCATCATTTTTCGCCAACGGAATGAATTACTCATGAAAAACTATCAAATAAGCCAAAATCCCAAATTCGGTTCAAACCTAGCCCCAGGGCCCACGTCTCGAAATATGACAAAATTTACAAAACTAGAAAGCCCACTCACTCATGAGTCCATACATATAAAATTTATCAAAATACGACCTCATTTGGTCACTCAAATCCTCAAAATCCACTCTCCAATTTTCAAGCCCTAAATTCCAAAATTTCTAGCTCAACTTCTCAACTAGATGATGAATAAAACCATAGTTTCATGAAATTTAAACCATTATAGGTTAGAATAACTTACCCCAACGTTACTTTCTTCAATTCCTCAAAAAATTGCCTCTCTCCCGAGTTCCTCAAACCCAAAATCTAAAATGGAGAACAAAACCTCGAGCTGGGGTTTAAAGCCCAGCAAAATTGCACCTGCGGTCATATTCCTGCTTCTACAGCACCACACCTGCGGAATTACCATTGTAGGTGCGAAACTCACTTAATGGACAATTTTCGCATCTGTGGTCAACCCAACGCACCTGCGATGCACACCTGCGACTCATCTTCCGCTTCTGCGAAAAAGACCAAACTCCACAGCGTCCGCATATGCAGCTCCCTATTCCTACGTGCAGCCTCGTACCTGCGGCTTCCCTTTCGCAGGTGCGGAAACACCAGCAGCAACCCTCAAACACCAAAACAAATCAGTCAACCATTCGAAACACACTCGAGGCCCTCGGGACCTCAACCAATAATACCAACAAGTCACATACCAACACACGAACTTATTCAAACTTTCAGAACACTCAAAACAATATCAAAATACCAAATTACACTCGGATTCAAGCGTAAGAACTTCTAAATTTTCATATTCCACAAACGATGCCGAAACCTACCAAATCTCCTCTGAATGACCTGAAATTTTGCACACACATCACAAATGATACTATGGACTTACTCCAACTACCGAAATTTCATTCCGACCCCGATATCAAAATTTCTACTACCGACCGAGAACCACCAAATTTTTAATTTTACCAATTTAATCCTAATTCTACCACGGACCTCAAAATTACAATTCGAATGCGCCCCTAAGTCAAAAATCACCCAACAGAGCTAACAGAACCATCAGAAATCCAATTCGAGATCGAATACCAAAAGGTCAAAACTTGATCAAACCTTTCAAATTTAAAGCTTCAAGCTGAGAATCATTCTTCCATATTTGTTCCGATTAACCTGAAAACCATAATCGATGATTTACATAAGTCATATTACATCATACGGGGCTAGTCATGCCCGAAAATTGACGAGCAAAGTGCAAATGATCAAAACGACTGGTTGGGTCGTTACGTTATCGTGGGGGTATATATATTTTCTTTTCTCAATTTTATCTCTTTATGCAGTATCTAATATTACTTATATTTTTTCTTGGTATTGGACGTCATAGAGTGGTAATGTATTGCCAATGTGGAGGATTCATATGAAATTAATTTTATTAAACCTTCCTACATAATTTTAATAAGAATTTAATAGACAAAATTTTATTAATTTTAAAAGCTGAAATATTAAAAATTAGCATAGAAGGTATTGTTGTGACGACCCGACCCGTCGTCCCAGGTATCTCCGCCCCGTTTTCCCCGTTTTAGGCTTCTATATGTTTTATTACATATGTTTCGTGAATTTGAAGTAATTCGGATAGAGTTTTGTTGGAAATGACACACTTAGTCTCTTTTAAGAAGACTTAAGTTGGAAAAGTCAACATGATGTTGACTTATGAATTAGAGGGCTCGAAATTGAATTCCGATGGTTCGGTTAGCTCCGGAAGATGATTTAAGGCTTAGGAGCGCAATCGGAAGTAATTTTGGAGGTCCGGTGAATAATTTAGCCTATATTGGCGAAGTTGGAAATTTGGCGAATTCCGGTTGGTAGGTGAGATTTTGATCCGGGAGTCAGAATGGAATTCCGAAAGTTGTAGTAGCTTCGTTAGGTGATTTTGGATATGTCTGCAAATTTTTAGGTCATTCGGACATCGTTTAGATGGGTTTTTGATTGAATGTTGGTTTCAGAAGTTTTAAGGAAAATTAGGCTTGAATCTGTGGTAATTTGGCAATTATTGTGTTAAAGGATGTGTTTTTATGATTGGAACAAGTTCGTATGGTGTTGTAGAGTGGGTTGATGTTTTTGGTTGGGGTCCCGGGGGCCTCGGGATGGTTTCGGATGGATAATCGACATGTTGGATGTGTTGTAGTAGGTCTGTTGGGATGCTTCTATTGTTTCCGCATCTGCGGTGGGTGAGCCGCATAAGCAGTCCCGCAGATGCGTCTCAGTGATCGCAAAAGTGGCCCCTTGGTGGCTTGGGAGTTTCTGCAAAAGCGGACCTTTTTCTGCAAAAGCGGTCTCCGCAAAAGCGGAGTAGAGACCGCAGAAGCGGTCCGGTGTAGAAGGGCGGAGACCGTTGAAGCGGTTATGGGAGCCGCAGAAGCGAAAATGTCTGAAGGGTTTAATGAGATTAGTGTGTTCGAATTTCAGAAATGTAAAACCATTTTTGGGTGCGAGCTAAGGCGATTTTTTGGGCGATTCCGAAGAGGCTTCATAGGAGAATCATCAGGTAAGGATATTTGGACTTGGTTTATGTTATTAAAGTGTAAAAACATGAATGTATCACTGAAAATTGGAGGAATCAAAGGGTAAAAATGGAGGTTCTTGCTTAAAGCCTAAGAAATGGTAAAATGATGATTTGAGGGGCCAAATGGACTCCGATTTTGATAAATTTTATATGTACCGACTCGTGGCGAGACGAGATATCCGGAAATGTGAATTTCGTAATTTTTTGAGAAGCGGGCCCGTAGCTCGGGTTTTGGCAACTTTGTATTTTGTGGTGTTTTTCGAGTCGTTTTAATTGGGTTATGTTCCATTAGCCTATTTTGATGTATTCTTATTGGTTTTGATCAGATTTGGCACTCGAGGAGGTCGGTTTGCGAGGAAAGCGCAAGGCGATCTGGGATTTTGGCCGGTTCGAGGTGAGTGGTAGTCATGAATGATATACTGAGGGTTTGAAACCCCGTATTGGCACTATACGGCGCTACGTTGAGATGAAACACACGTCATGTGATGAGCATGGTGATATTGTAACTGGGGATTCGGACTTAGTCCATCCCGATTGATGGTTTACTGTACTTATTGACTGAGACTGAGCTTATATCCGAATATTCGGGCTAGTTGCCATGTTTGGGGCCTTGTGCCGAACTGTAGAACCTTAGGGAAGCCCGTGGAGCTAAATGACCCCTATACCTATTGAACACATACTCTCAGTCGTACTCTTAGCTGTAAAGCATAACGTGAACCAGTACTAGAAATGTACTCTAAGTGAGAATACCTAAGGTTGAATACCCTGTTCTAGCTGAGTGGGCCCGTGAGGCCAAGTCTATATGAACTGATAGGGGTCGAGGACCCATAGTGAGGTATTTGACATATACCGGATCGGGCTGCACGCCGTAGTAGTATATTATATATGGATCGGACTGCACGCCGCAGTAGTATATTATATATGGATCGGACAGCACGCCGCAGTAGTATATTATATATGGATCGGACTGCACGCCGCAGTATTATAGCACTTGGGCTGAAGGAGCCCCTTCGGAGTCTGCACACACCCCCAGTGAGCGCAGTTACTATTATATTGGACCGGGGTGCACGCCGCAGTATTATATCTATTATATTGGATCGGGCTGCACACCGCAGTACTATATATCTTATATTTGATCGGGCTGCACGCCGCAGAAGTATTAGTAAGGATCGGGCTGCACGCCGCAGCAGTGTTGGATAATTGTGGGACAGTAGTAGACTGATACTAGACTTTCCTCCTTAGAGATGTTCTTACGTGTACTGTTATTTTTAGAACTGTTTAGTGTTCTTATAGGATTTCTTACTTTCAGTTATTATTTATTGCTATTACTCACTGAGTTGGAGTACTCACTCTACTCCCTGCACCTTGTGTGTAGATACAGGGATCCAGGAGGGCAGTTGATATATATTGCTGCTGTTTCAGCTTACTGCGGAGTTATCAAGGTAGCTGCCGGCGTCTGCAGGACTCGATCTCTCCTTCTCGCTATCTCTTGTACTTCTGCTTTAGACTTGGTTGTATAGGATATTATTCAGATATTTAGAGGCTCAGACTTGTGACACCAGATCTTGTTGGGCTGTTAATTCAATTGTTTTGATTTCCGCACTCTTATCATTATTATGAAATCACGATATTTCACCTAACTTGGAAAAATTCTAAAATAATAATTGGATTGGTTAACGGGTAATTGGTCGGGCTTGCCTAGCAATGTGTTGGGCGCCATCACGATCGGGGTTTGGGTCGTGACAGTTGGTATCAGAGCCTAGGTTGCTAGGTCTCACGAGTCATGAGCAGGTTAGTAGAGTCTCGCGGATCGGTACGGAGACGTTTGTATTTATCCTCGAGAGGCTGCAGAACCTTTAGGAAAACTTCACTTTCTTGGAATTCTTATCGTGCGTACTTGATTCTGCTTGAGATATAATTCTTGAAATTCCTTCCATACGTCTGTATGCGCACGCGAGCGCTTAGTAGTATATGTGCCTGGATGGCTTGTGATTCTCCGATCGAGGGGCGAGAAGTAATCCCCGTGAGTTCGTGTTGGGCCAGTCTGGAGGACATGAGGCCGGACCTTTGTTTATGACTTGAGCACCAAGGTGCTGATTTTTGTGAGCTAGCGTTATGAACTTATATGTTCAGTGTTGTCCCTAATTGTGGGAATGGCGGCTGGATAGCTACGTAATGAGTATGTTAGTACTGTGTAATGATTCTATATGACTTGGTAATGACGAAGAAGTTTGCATGATAATAGATGAACTGTTGGTGATTCGTTTTCTATTGTGATTCTTTGTGTAGCCCCGAGTTATGGGCGCGTGAATAATGTTTTCGTATTCCTAGTTGGGAAGTGTAGTACAATATGTATGGCGGTAGGAGTTCAGGCTCAGGAAGACTTAATGGCTGTGTTATATATATGGCGGTGAAAGGTATACAAAAATATTGAGAAAATGTTCTTACTTGGTTGAATAGCCCAGATAATGGAGGATTTAAAGGTATTTTCTATATGTTATGATTCAAATAGGTGCAACGCATGTCCATGTATCAATTTTGATAATATAATACATGTAGTATTGAGATTAATGTTGTTGATATACATTGTGATACTTTGTCAAGTTGTGGGCGTGTTGTTAGGATGGTTTTGGTAATTCTCTGACAGGTGGATAGGCTCAATTACAAAGGAAACTCTGCCGGAATTTTTGAAAAAAAAAAATTTGGGGACTTAGTATAAATTTTGTTGCCTAGAGTGGGCTCAACTAATGTGGAAATGAATGCGAGGGTTGCAGAGAATGTCAGTGCTAGATGATCTGTGTATTCACAAAACTTGTAAATGACTTGAGTTTAATCTCACTATAATGTTGTGGTTTCATTAGGGTAAAAGTATTAAAGAATTATTGAGCATGTCCTAGTATTTGGCTTCGAGCCAAGTTGGGGAGGTTGCTATTGATTAGCTGATTGCACTGTTAGGTACTATGTTGGTTTTGTCTCAAGGTATGTTGGCAGATCAGTTCTAGTCACGAAAATTGAGCCGAGAATGGCGCGTGTGAGGGAAACATTTTGATAAAGGTTATATGGTGCTTCGTAGATGTGAGAAAATACTAGAATGTTTTGAGCTGTTGTTGATAAAGAATTCTCAGTGTATAGAGAATAAAGATGGTTGTTTGTATCTGTATGGCATCATGTTCTGCGGTGTCAGGGTGGTAATAAGGCACGAGTGGTTCCGTTCATTTAGGGCAGGTGAATTACAGCTGAATAAGAGTGAATGATTCTCGAGAATGATTTTACTATATTCAAGATTTTGCATGCAACAAGGTGTCTTAAGTTTGTGTATGTGGCTAGAGACTGTGTTTTCATTAGAAAAGATCAATACTTACGGTACTTTATATTAATCATGTGATTCTATTTATCCGCACTTGGAAGGATATGGTGACGAATTCAGAATCGCAGGAAGTTCCTCAAAGTGAAACATTCTGGAATGTGGTAATTCTGGGAAAACGTTTGAGAGGGTATTCAGTGGCCTATGGGTCTTAGACAGTGTGGTTTTATGTGCGAGTCTCGTGTGGTAAACTGGATTAAGGTATTGTGGTGCTACAGCAAGGGAAAATATCAAATTAAAGATGACTCGGGAATGGAAATTGGATAAATGGAATAGCTTGATAATGAACCGAATCGGTATAGTAAGGATATGATTAATTATTGTATGTGTTCGAGGTAATAAGCCTTACAGGTATTGTGCAGCAAGACTTTTAAGTGCTGGCAGTTTGCTTAACTTGGGTTGGGCAGAAGGATTCAGTCCTGGCAGTTTAGCTTGTGCAATGGAGTTGGGAGAAAGAGTACTTGATGTGTGTTATGTACTCGTATGGTGGATTGTGGGATCAGGCATAGTAATTCATGTGTTATACGTGTTGGAGACTAGAAGTTCTAATGATCTGACCGTGCAGTGGTTGCAGATCGTGTGTATCGACATCGTCTAGCGGTTATTGAAAATTTGAGGTCCGAGTGGATCTTTCTCTGCTTGGTATGTTAAATTTGGGTTATGATATTAGATTGCAGACGGGTTGTCCCAATGTCAGGTTGTCTAGACTAATGTGTTATGGGCTATGTCGGAAAATGCCACAGGCTGCGTGGCAAGGTGCTTCGAATTATGTTCTAGTAGGGTAGCATGTATTCCAGAGACCAGCGGACAGCTGGCAAGCATTTCATTATTAATTGGGCCTTCATGATGGGTTTCAGTGCAGAGGTTCTACCATTGATTCAGTTCTGGTATTGAGGGACTTTTTAGGATGCGTTTCGTGTGGCCGAGCATAGGACTATATATGTCTATTGTAATGAGCAAATTTGGCTCGATGTGCATTTCCTTTTGTGAGATATATGTGTGGATCGGGTGGCACGCTGCCACGTGTGTGATATCTAGATCGGGTGGCACGCCGCCACGGGTATGATATCTGGATCGGGTGGCACGCCGCCACGGGTATGTTATCTGGATCGGGTTGCACGCCGCAACAGTGTGATGTTGGGAATAGTTTTCTATATGTTACTTGTTATGCATCTCTTCCTGGTTTCTGAGGAAAGTCCGTATTGGGTGTTGCTCGGCAAATAGTGCATCGGTTGTGTCCTTTCATGATTTAATAGTGTTTGGATAGAATCATCAGTTGTGGCAAGGCCACGTGATGTTATGACCATTCGAGGAGGATTCAGGTACCTTATTTCTATGTTGTGAGACGGGATCTCAGTTCTGTTTTGTGATGCTACGGAGGACTTTGAATTATAGCTCTTTCGTTTGAGTCAGTTGTCATGGTTTGAGTGTGTTCAGATCGTTTCTTATTAGATCCTGTGTTGTGCACGTCGTGGCTTAGGCCGATGTTGAGGTGTCATATCACCAGAGTGGCATGTTATAGTCGAGATGATCGTTGGAGTCATTAATGAATGCGAGCATATGTGATTCCACCTGGTTAGAAATGTTATGTCGAGGTTTGGCTCCGAAATCTATTGTGGTATCAGTCAAGAGGGAAATGGATTCATGAATGGTTGATCTGAGAGATGGGTTCGGTATATTGCGTGTTTCAATTGCCGCGGGCAGTATATGAAGGTGTTGGAATAAGACTTTAGCTAAAATAAAAAGGTTTTTCTATTAGCATTTGGTTATGGTGGGCAATTGCAGTGAATAGAGGCCATCGTCTCGAGTGTTCGGATTGTATAGTATATCATATGATCTCACCTGGAGTGGCAAGTAAGGGTTATTACAGTTGGTTCGTGTTCATTCTGAGTATAGACGTGGGGTTCGGATCTGGTGTATGATGTCGGAAGTGCAATGTGGTTTATGGTTTGGATAGGCTATGAAATTCCAGCTATATTGTGTTATCGGCTATGTGAGATAGGGTGACGTGGGATCACCCCGAGTTAATGCTTGGTAAGGTCATTCAGTTGTTGGGTTGTTTCTAGTACAACTCTGGGCACGCTCGAGGACGATCGTTTGGTTTAAGTTGGGGAGGATGTGACGACCTGACCCGTCGTCTCAGGTATCTCCGCCCCGTTTTTCCCGTTTTAGGCTTCTATATGTTTCATTACATGTGTTTGGTGAATTTGAAGTAATTCGGATAGAGTTTGGTTGGAAAGGAAACACTTAGTCTCTTTTAAGAAGATATAAGTTGGAAAAGTCAACCGGATGTTGACTTATGAGGTAGAGGGATCGGAATTGAATTCCGATGGTTCGATTAGCTCCGGAAGATGATTTAAGGCTTAGGATCGCAATCGGAAGTAATTTTGGAGGTCCGGTGAAGAATTTAGCCTATATTGGCGAAGTTGGAATTTTGGCGAATTCCGGTTGGTAGGTGAGATTTTTATCCAGGAGTCGGAATGGAATTTAGAGAGTTTCAGTAGCTTCGTTAGGTGATTTTGGATATGTCTGCAAATTTTCAGGTCATTCGGACATCGTTTGGGCGAGTTTTTGATTGAATGTTGGTTTCAGAAGTTTTAAGGAAAATTAGGCTTGAATCCGTGGTAATTTGGCGATTATTGTGTTAAAGGACGTGTTTTTATGATTGGAACAAGTTCGTATGGTGTTGTAGAGTTGGTTGGTATTTTTGGTTGGGGTCCCGAGGGCCTCAGGATGGTTTCGGATGGATAATCGGGATGTTGGATGTGTTGTAGAAGGTCTGTTGAGAAGCTTCTGTTGTTTCCGCATCTACGGTGGGTGAGCCGCATAAGCGGTCCCGCAGATGCGTTTCAGTGATCGCAAAAGCGGCCCCTGGGTGGCCTGGGAGTTTCCGCAGAAGCGGACCTTTTTCCGCAAAAGCGGTCTCCGCAAAAGCGGAGTAGTGACCGCAGAAGCGGTCCGGTGTAGAAGGGCTGAGACCGCAGAAGCGGTTATGGGAGCCGCAGAAGCGAAAATGTCTGAAGGGTTTAATGAGATCAGTGTGTTCGAATTTCAGAAGTGTAAAACCATTTTTGGGTGCGAGCTAAGGCGATTTTTGGGCGATTTCGAAGAGGCTTCATAGGAGAATCATCAGGTAATGATAGTTGGACTTGGTGTATGTTATTATAGAGTAAAAACATGAATGTATCACTGAAAATTGGAGGAATCAAAGGGTAAAAATGGAGGTTCTTGCTTAAAGCCTAAGAAATGGTAAAATGATGATTTGAGGGGCCAAATGTACTCCGATTTTGATAAATTTTATATGTACGGACTCGTGGAGAGATGAGGATTCCGAAAATGTAAATTTCGTAATTTTTTGAGAAGTGGACCCGGGGCTTGGGTTTTAGGAACTTCGTGTTTTTGGGTGTTTTTCGAGTCATTTCAATTGGGTTATGTTCCGTTAGCCTATTTTGATGTATTCTTATTGGTTTTGATCAGATTTGGCACTCGAGGAGGTCGATTTGGGGGGGGAAGCGCAAGGCGAGCTAGGATTTTGACCGGTTCGAGGTGAGTGGTAGTCATGAATGATATACTGAGGGTTTGAAATCCCGTATTGGCACTATACGACGCTATGTTGAGATGAAACACGCGTCATGTGATGAGCGTGGTGATATTGTGACTGGGGATTCGGACTTAGTCCATCCCGATTGATGGTTTACTGTACTTATTGACTGAGACTGAGCTTATATCCGAATATTTGGGCTAGTTGCCATGTTGGGGCCTTGTGATTTTTTAGAACCTTAGGGAAGCCTGTGGAGCTAAATGACCCCTATACCTGTTGAACACATACTCTCAGTTGTACTCTTAGTTGTAAAGCATAACATGAACCGGTACTAGAAATGTACTCTATGTGAGAATACCTAGGGTTGAATACCCTGTTATAGCTGAGTGGGCCCGTGAGGCTAAGTCTATATGGACTGAGAGGGGTCGAGGACCCATAGTGAGGTATTTGACATATACCGGATCGGGCTGCACGCCGCAGTAGTATATTATATATGGATCGGACTGCACGCTGCAATAGTATATTATATATGGATCGGACTACACGTCGTAGTAGTATATTATATATGGATCGGACTGCACGCCGCAGTAGTATAGCACTTGGGCTGAAGGAGCCCCTCCGGAGTCTGCACAAACCCCCAGTGAACGCAGTTACTATTATATTGGACCGGGTTACACGCCGCAACATTATATCTATTATATTGGATCGGGCTGCACGCCGTAGTACTATATATCTTATATTGGATCGGGCTGCACGCCGCAGCAGTATTAGTAAGGATCGGGCTGCGCACCGCAGCAGTGTTGGATAATTGTGGGACAGTAGTAGACTGTTACTGGACTTTCCTCCTTAGAGATGTTCTTACCTGTACTGTTACTTTTAGAACTGTTTAGTGTTCTTACAGGTTTTCTTACTTTCAGTTATTATTTATTGCTATTACTCACTGAGTTGGAGTACTCACTCTACTCCCTGGACCTTGTGTGCAGATACAGGGATCCAGTAGGGCAGTTGATATATATTGCAGCTGTTTCAGCTTACTGCGGAGTTATCGAGGTAGCTGCCGGCGTCCTCAGGACCCGATCTCTCCTTCCTGCTATCTCTTGTACTTCTGATTTAGACTTAGTTGTATAGGATATTATTCAGATGTTTAGAGTCTCAGACTTGTGACACCAGATCTTGTTGGGCTGTTATTTCAGTTGTTTTGATTTCCGCACTCTTATCACTATTATGAAATCAGGTTATTTCACCTAAATTGGAAAAATTATGAAATAATAATTGGATTGGTTAACGGGTAATTGGTCGGGCTTGCCTAGCAATGTGGTGGGTGCCATCACGACCGGGGCTTGGGTCGTGATAATTGTAGTCCAAAAAAATAGGCTATTGCAGTTATGTCCTTTCCCTATGAGTTCTTTCTTTTAATATCTTAAGCCTGTTTTAGTATATTAATACTGTATTTGTGCTTTTATAATAATAAAAGCTCTCCTTTTTCTAAATGTGCAGTATTATGTCATAAAACTAATAAGATTATAAGACTAATATCTAGAATTTTGGTTTGTCCTTTTATGATGAGTTATTATCCTTAACATTATAAGGATATTTTTGTAAACCGGCATTGTTTATATATATATAAACACACACATGTATCATATAAATATATTAACTATTATTTTTTTAGTGAGTAAAAATATATATATTTTCGAATTTATTTAGACAAAATACATAAATAGCCTCTTATAAAGTTTTCATCAACAATAAGTTAAGTTAACTTAGCTAGTGACTATTTAGATTCTTTTAGTTGACAAAGGAGTGTATTACGGTTATGAATGAGAATATATATATGTATCATACTATGCTAGTTTTTGGCCACTCACATTGCAACATGTACCCTGATAAATCAATATAAATCTTAATTGACTTTAAAGTGTTAAAGGTTTGGAGTTGCTGTATAGTTGTTCAAATAAGAAAATATTTAATAAGCATAGTATAATTTTAGCTAATAATAATTCTATTTTAAAGTGTTCATATGAGAGAATAATTTATAGAAATAAAATCTTTAGTTTGAAATATCAGCAATTCTAACATAGTAACCCAAATAAAACGATTTAATAAGCTAAAATCTAATTACTTCAAATTCCTAAATACTAAAGATATAAAAAATGAATAAATTAATCTATTATAAATCAATTTTTAAAAAGAAAACTCAATTATTATGGACAGATTAACTTAGTTTAGTTTGCATGGTGGTTTTGAGAAGTTAGTTATACTTAGCCTAGATCAAATGATATACTATCGTACTCTGTCCATCTCAAACTATTTGTCACGGTTTCTAAAAATAAATGTCAAAAATGAAGTGGTTTAGACAAATCTTTTTTGTCGATAACCTCAGACCAATCAATCGAATAATGATTAATATGTAATCGATCGAACACTACTTGAAAACGGCTCTTCTGCTCCGAAACGGACTGTTCCAAATGTTCCTGGAAATTCTTGCTCCCATTGGACCATTTGTATCTATATGCATCAGGATATTTTTTATTTTAGAAGTTCGAGAGTAAATTAATTATTTCTTTCCTATTCTACCCTTAATATTAATTGCTCTTGAAAACTGCAAATACCTTAATTATGAGTAAGAATTATATGAAGAGAGATATATCTTAAGATATAAATAAGAGTAAAATAGTCAAAACTTTTTTATTTAATATTTTCTTAAGAGGCGTATAAAAGAGAAATACGACATATATTTTAAAACAAAGGGTTTATATATATTAAGTCGGAGTACTCTTTTGTTTTTGAAGGGTTTTTTGTTGTTTATCTTGAAATTTCTTTGCTCATCAATCCATAGAAATATTGCTCGTGTATTGAGAGTCTATCTTATCACCATACCTGTCTCTTCTTCAAATTTTAGAATCCGTCATATTCATATCAAATTAGATTATTCATATTAAATTTTAAGATTGCTCTTAATAATGGACCTGGAGATTAAGAGAAGGAGGAAGAATAAAACTGCGTATGGTCAACCCAAGTTCAAGTGGGGAGCATTGACTAAGGACAAAGCTCATGAGTTGAGGAGAAGTTGGTGGCTATGGGGACCTAGAGAAGTAGTGGGAACGCGAGTAGTATGTGGACCACGACAGCGAATTGTAATTGGGAAGCTGCTAGAGAGGTGTTAAGAGTCACGAATGGATACGCGGTAGGCCATAACGGGGACTGATGATGGAATAAAGAAGTCCAAGTAAATGTAGAAGAAAAGAAAGCAGTATATCTGAAGCTTGTGGAGAGTGCGTTCAAGGAACAGTGGAGGACGAATAGGGATTGTTATAAGAAGGCTAAGAAAGAGGCAAAATTAGTGGTCACGACGGCTATAACTGTGGTATTTGGGCGCTTGTACGAGGAGCTAGGGAGTAAAGGCGGTGACAAGAGACCGTATAAGTTAGCTAAAGTTAGAGAGGTGAAGGCTAGGGACCTGGATCAAGTGAGATATATTAAAGACGAGGATGGTACGATTTTGGTGGATGAGGCATCTATTAGGCTTAGGTGGCAGACATATTTCTATAAACTCTTGAACGTGAATGGGGACAGGAACATCGTGCTTGCGGTGTTGGAAAACTTAGAGATCGAAGGAGATTTTATATTTTGTAGGCGCTTTAAGGTAATGTAGATGATGAGTAGGGGCAAAACTACTGGGCTGGAAGAGATTTCGGTAGAATTTTGGAAGGATGTGGGTTGGGCATGCTTGGGGTGACTTACTCCATTATTTAATGTCATTTTTATGACGTAGAAGATGCCCGATGAATGGAGGTGGAGCTTGCTGGTCCCGGTGTACAAGAATAAATGGGATGCCCAGAATTGCAACAACTATAAGGTTAGTCTCAAACTGGTAACAACATGATTAATCCATTCTGATCAGGCCTAAAGTTTGCCTAGACGTCGTATGCATTGCCTAATTATTTTAAAGGGCGAACATGCATATTTGATCCTTTTTCTAGTTTCAAAANTAAGCGACATACATAACAAATAGGACTGCATATAAGGGAACATACAAAGACAAATAAAGGCTCACAGATCCCTCCACAAGTTAACATATAATTAGCACGTCTCAAACACATTCAAGGTCTCAAAGATAGGAGTTTTACAAAAAAGGAATAGGTAACAGCAGTTGAGTTAGTGAAACGAACTGTTAAAGCAGGGTTTAAAAAAATGAAATAGTGACAGTAGCTTAACAAGGTGCGGGGCAAGTAAAAGAGTGCGATTCTGGGCAGAGAATCTTAGCCTAGTAGTTTGAAAACATAATAAATCAGAAATTCAGTGAGAGTAAATAGATACACCATTTCAAAATCGTTTCCAGATAGCACAGGATTTGTAATAAAAACAAAGTGAACTTCAGGGGGTCAAAGCAAGAATAAGAGCAACGGAGTTCAAAATTAAAAGATGCTGGTTAGTCTTAAACTGGTAACAGCATGATTAATTGATTTTGATCTGGCCTAAAGTTTGCCTAGACGTCGTATGCATTGTCTAATTATCTTAAAGAGTGTACATGCCTATTTGATCCCTTTTTTAGTTTCAAAAGAGGTACACAAATAGTTAACTGTACGTGTATTATTAGGTTAAGCATGCTAATCACGTATTTGACAATTGCAACTCAGACAAGTATGACACCCTAAGTAACAGGATGTCTAATGCACATAGGAGTTCCTTAAACATGATTTCTAAATGCCAATGAGAATGTATCAACATTTATTTGCTCGTTATTAATTGATCATGGTTGCAAGATGAACATGATAATAGGCTGAGAGTAAAGAACCTAAAGCAGGATCTCTAGTGAATGAGATGCACGTCCTATATAGGTTGTCTATTGCGCAGATAAGTGAATAAAATCCTATAAGTATATTTTCTACCCATTATTTAAACTAAGCATGCATACCCCCCCACATATTCACTATTCAGCCCCCCAATCGTTCGTTTACAAATTATTACAAACTAATGATAGATGAATTATAGTAATAAAGAATAAAATAAGAAGTTATTCTATAGGCAGCCTTCAATCAGGCCCAGTCTTCCAACCTCACTCTTTTTGAGTTTCATAGCCTTTGCCATGGTCTGGGTGCGGCAAAGCTCGCTGGGGTCCAATTGGGGTCCCTGGCCAATACCAGTACCCAAACACTTAGTAGAATGTAAGACATGTGTAGTGTCGGATTACCAGCCTTGTGTATCAAAGTTCAGTGAGTACTTAGAGGTACCCAAAGTAATGCTCACACGAAGGGGGTAGAACCTATTCTCTAAGAGTAGTGTGAAGTGTAGGAAGGAGAGGAAAATTGGTAATTTAAAGAGTTTACACAGAGTTGGACAGTTGCACACAAGGATAATGGGCAAAGGGGACGAATAGATCACATAGACATCACCAAAGGATACAGAGACTTAATACAAACTTACTAAGCATGGGTACGCAAAATCAAAAGAGTTTAAATAGATTTTGAAATAGTCAGATTTAGGCATAAAAGTAAAGAGTAATAGCATATTAGTCATAACAGGTAAGATTAGGAACAAGCAATAGTCATGAGCATATAAGTATCAACAGGCAAACCAGGAATCAATCACATGTTGCACGGCAAAAGCATAAGTAGAAAACAATTAAGAAAATATTGAATTTTTCCTTTAAAATTTTTTAAAGTTGACTTCGGTCTATATTTTTGGTAAACGGATCCGAACCCATGATTTGACGGTCCCTTAGGGTCCATGGTAAAATATGGGACTTTGGCATATGCCTGGAATCGAATTTTGAGGTCCCTAGCCCGAGAAAAGAACTTTTAAAGAAAATTATTTGCTAGAAAATAAAAAGATTTTTAGAAATTGAATAGTGTTGGAGCTTGATGGTACCGGGTCCAAATTTTAGTTCCGGAGCCCAGTACAGGTTCGTTATAATAATTAAGTCATATCTATGAAATTTGTGAAAAACGGAAGAGAATTGATGTAATTCTGACCCTTCGTTGAGATAATGGAAATTTTGAACTATCTTGTGAATTTCATGAGTTTTGGTGTTAAATTCGTTATTTAATATGTTATTTTGCCGATTTGATCGCACAAGCAAGCCTGTATAATATTTTTAGACTTGTGTGCATGTTTGGGTTGGAGCCCTGAGGGCTCGGGTTAGTTTTGGATAGGCTACGGAGTGATTTTTAACTTAAAAAATTTGGTGGTATGCTTCAGCAAAGTTGCATGCCTCTGATCTCGCAATTGCGAGATCAGGCTTCGCATTTGCGAGCATCTCAGGCTTGGCAATTGCGCTTCAATCGCAAATGCGAAGGAAGCTGGGCTTGGGCATGTTCGCAATTACGAATTTTTATTTGCATTTGCGAAGGGAGCAGGGCAAGGGGATTTTTGCATTTGTAACCAAATGGCTCGCATTTGCGATAGCAACAGAAGTGCGGAAGGTTCACAATAGTGATGCCTTGTCGCAAATGCGACATCTGCAACTGAGTAAAAGAGGTCTTGGACGGGATTTTCACTTCATTCTTTAAAATTTCAAAACCTAAACTCCAAAGGGCGATTTTTCTAGAGCAAATTCTTCCCCACATCATAGGTAAATGAATCTTAACTTTTTCTCTTCAATCTATTTCATCACATCAAAATCTAGGGATTTTCATGGGAAATTGGGTGTTCTTGGATAAAAATTAGGATGGGAGTGGCAGAGTTCATAATTAAAGAGGCTGGTTAGTCTCAAACTGGTAACAACATGATTAATCCATTCTGATCAGGCCTAAAGTTTGCCTAGACGTCGTATGCATTGCCTAATTATTTTAAAGGGTGAACATGCATATTTGATCCTTTTTTTAGTTTCAAAAGAGGTACACAAACAGTTAACAGTACTTGTATTAGTAGATTAAGCATGCTAATCAGGCGTTTGACTATTGCAACTCAGATAAGTATGACACCCTAAGTAACAGGATGTCTAATGCACATAGGAGTTCCTTAAACATGATTTCTAAATGCCAATGAGAATGTATCAACATTTATTTGCTCGTTATTAATTGATCATGGTTGCAAGATGAACATGATAATAGGCTGAGAGTAAAGAACCTAAAGCAGGATCTCTAGTGAATGAGATGCACGTCCTATATAGGTTGTCTATTGCGCAGATAAGTGAATAAAATCCTATAAGTATATTTTCTACCCATTATTTAAACTAAGCATGCATACCCCCCCACATATTCACTATTCAGCCCCCCAATCGTTCGTTTACAAATTATTACAAACTAATGATAGATGAATTACAGTAATAAAGAATAAAATAAGAAGTTATTCTATAGGTAGCCTTCAATCAGGCCCAGTCTTCCAACCTCACTCTTTTTGAGTTTCACAGCCTTTGCCATGGTCTGGGTGCGGCAAAGCTCGCTGGGGTCCCATTGGGGTCCCTGGCCAATACCAGTACCCAAACACTTAGTAGAATGTAAGACATGTGTAGTGTCGGATTACCAGCCTTGTGTGTCAAAGTTCAGTGAGTACTTAGAGGTACCCAAAGTAATGCTCACACGAAGGGAGTAGAACCTATTCTCTAAGAGTAGTGTGAAGTGCAGGAAGGAGAGGAAAATTGGTAATTTAAAGAGTTTACACAGAGTTGGAGAGTTTCACACAAGGATAATGGGCAAAGGGGACGAATAGATCACATAGACATCACCAAAGGATACAGAGACTTAATACAAACTTACTAAGCATGGGTACGCAAAATCAAAAGAGTTTAAATAGACTTTGAAATAGTCAGATTTAGGCATAAAAGTAAAGAGTAATAGCATATTAGTCATAACAGGTAAGATTAGGAACAAGCAATAGTCATGAGCATACAAGTATCAACAGGCAAACCAGGAATCAATCACATGTTGCACAGCAAAAGCATAAGCAGAAAACAATTTAGAATAGAACACACTGAAGTAGTAATAAGCGCATCAGTTTGGAGCATGGAATTTAATCACAACATACCAGTAATCAGAGAACACATCAGAATGCAAAAGCCAAGTATAAGCACAATATTAGCGTTCATTTAAAAGGAAAGAAATCATAAAGCATCGTATGATCACATAAGGAAGAATAGCGTAAAGTATGCAATAAAGACTAGGTGCATGATACTCTAGTTAGGGAAATAGGTCAGGCAAATCAATCAACAAATTTATGCACACATATAGGGCAAAATACCACTTTAATTCTGGAAAATTGTTTTTAGAATAATGAACGAGTTTGAAAACCTAGGAAATCAGTATTAATCGAGGAATGTATCGCACAAATTAAGGAAGCAATTCGAAATCAGTACAAAACCATAGGAAAAATATGCAATATCATAATATAAGGCAAGTATCACAATCTCGAAGAGGGTTTGTAAGAATCAATATAAAATCACCAAGTAAACAATCAGAGAAACCTTATGTGAAGGACACATAATGGTAGGGGATGAAACATTAGCAACAAAATTAAAGCAAAGAGCACAGAACTCAGAGAAGAACCCAGAAGAACACACAAACGAGTAAATAATACAAATACAAACGTTTAAAGCTAGGGTTTCATCAGACTTAAGAAAAATGTTCAGAAATAGTACTGAGAATCACGAATTAGTACTCAAAATCAAAAAATAAAGTGATTTTAAAAAGGGGGTTCAGAAGCCCTAGTTTCAAAAAGGGAACAAAAACGTTTAAAACTTGAGCCATCGTAAAGATCGAGTAGAGATAAAGATCGAGTAGAGAGTAGTGCAAAACATAAAGGAATGAGTTAAAAATCATTAGAAATATAGAGATTCAATAGGTTTGGTTCGAGATTAGGGTTTCATAAGAAATCAGTGAGAAGTGAGAGAAACTTGGATGTGAAACTCAAGAATAATGGTGTTTATAGCACCGTCGAACAAAAACCCATCAGAGAAAGGCCGTAAATAAACTCGTGCAAGGCTTCAGTGACCATCTTGTATGGTGGAGACTCATGGGATCTCAGGGATGAAGGGAACCGGGGAGATAAGGCTCCAAGGCGGCTGGTTGTCGAAAGAGGCGAGGCTGTAGGTGGCCGAAGAGAGGGTGGAGGCCATCGGAAAAGTACCAGAAGGTTCTAAAGAGAAGGAGGAGAGGAAGAGACAGATAGAGAGAGAGACTGGTCTCGAAAAATAAGGGGTCAAAGGGGGGTAGGTTAGAGTTTAAATAAGGAATAATAATCTGGGCCGTTGATCTTATTTGATCAATGACTTAGATTAATTCGGAGTTGGGCCGGGTTGGTTTGGATATTGGGCTGGGGCGGATTTGATTGGGTATTGGGTCAATTGGGTCTAATTAAATCTGATAGGGGTGGGGATAATGTCATGCCCCAAAATTCGAGGAGCGCGACCGGCGCTCAACCGAGTAAACCCGACTGAGCAAGCCTGCTATATTTCATTCTACCCAAACTAATTCATAAATAAAGAGGGGATATTATCCCATTTAGTAAAACGCAAGGAAATCTGTTGTTAGCAACCGTCATTTCATTATTTGTACTTGCTTCATTTAATTTTCAAAATATTACAAGTTTACAAATTTAATGAAAAATACGCTTGTCAAGTACCAACATTTCTAGCCCGGACTTCCAACATCAACCTCCACCCACAATAGTCTACGGAGCCTCTAAATACAACATAAGAGCAATTGAGAAATGATGGTAACAAGGCTCCGGCTATACCTCAAAATGTATTTAGAAAGAAAAAGAACAAAAGATACATAACATGACCCCGGGATGGAGTGGGGCTCACCAACACAGCTGAATAAAAGTAGAGGATGTGCTATCGCCGGTGGACTGGAATACCTGCTGTAGAACCACCTACAATCATAACACGATTGTAGCGCCCCCGGCCAAAGGGACGTTAGTGCCGTCGAATAGCACTAGTATGTAAGGCTAAAAGTACTATTTAAGAGTAGAACATCCATACAAGAAAAGAATTCTCAAACAATAGGTCAAGATCAACAATATTCTAACACCCAATTTTGAAACACGTTGGTCCTCTACATTATGAAAATAATATATATACCTTTTGTGGGTTGGGAGATCTCTAGCACCGATATAAGTTTTACCACCATCTTTGATAGCACGGAGTCCGATCACGACCCGATTGGCAAAGTCATCCCTTTCTAGATACATATACCAAATCAAAAATTTCCAGTTTTTAGTTTCCCAGGTATCAAATTTCCAGTTTTGTTGATTTCCAGCACTATACAACCATGTGTGCGGCATGGCGTCCGATCACGACCCGATCGGCTAAGCTGCCTTCCCACATATGCCGTGTGGGTTGGCTTACCAAATTTCAATGTTACCAAGATTATCCCAGTTAAGGGGAATAGGCTCGATGCACCCCTACACCGGCACGTGTAGTTTCATGAATGAGTCTTATGACCCACCCTTCCTCGGTGTTGCTAAAGATACTCCCGAAAATTTATTTGATTCAATTTATTATTGTGCACAGTTGCAGTATGAATACAAGTATACAAATATGTCATAAACGCTACCATGCCTACCTCAATATCTTTCACAATTTATAGATTCCCATTAGTATTTCCAGTCACCAACAACAACAATATTTCCTTGGCTCATTTGGCCATTCACAAGATTCTTTATTCCTGGCACGATGGCCGTAATAGGTTTTTCACATTTTCATCCGTTTATTTCCAAAGATCACCAACCAATATCAATATACCAAATATTCCGGAAATCTTGTATTTTCAAATCCAACAGAGATAGAATTATCAAGCATAAAGGACTCTTCCCAAATAGGAATATACCAACCAACAATTATATCACACCTTGATTTGATCGTATCTTTAAGACAAAGCATTATATAAAACAACCACTTATGGGCGTAGTTCGGGTACAAGACCGTTAGGCCATTCTACTTTTTGGAAGTTTGCTCATAAGATTTGAGACTATTTTATATTTATTTCACTCTTCCTTATTCGATTCATTTCCATATGTCATTACATCTCATCAACAAGTAGACAATATCAACCAAGTCATTTAATACACACAATAGCAACTAGGAGCAGTAAACAGA
>MU669833.1:35241-50300 GCA_026770625.1 Nicotiana glauca | reverse complement strand
CAGGTCAGACGTAGTTCAAATTACATCATAAAGAAATTATAATGGTTACACATAGTATCGCTTCACTACATCTGAATTGATCGGCTTTGGCCAAACTTTTCCATCCATTTCTGCAAGTATGAGGGCTCCTCCGGTTAGAACCCGGTGAACCATGTATGGACCTTGCCAGTTGGGAGAGAATTTCCCTTTTGCTTCGTCTTGATGCGGGAATACTTTCTTCAACACCAGCTATCCTGGTGTAAACTGTCTCGGCTTGACTCTTTTTTTGAAGGCTCTGGACATTTTGTTCTGATACAATTGACCATGACAAACTGTGTTCATCCTTTTTCCATCTATAAGAGCTAGCTGCTCGTAACGACTTTTTACCTATTATGCGTCGTCAAGTTCCGTTTCCTACATAATTCTTAAGGAGGGAATTTCAACCTCGGCGGGGATGACTGCTTCTGTACCATAAACCCACATATAGGGAGTTTCTCTGGCTGATGTCCGAACTGTGGTGTAATAGCCCAACAAAGCAAATGATAGCTTCTCGTGCCACTGCTTATGTTTTTCTATCATTTTCCTCTGTATCTTCTTGATATTTTTTGTCACGCCCCAAGTTTGAGGGACATGACCGGCGCTCGACCGAGTAATCCCAGTCAAGCGGACCTAGGTGCCTTTCCTATCCCACATGTTACCCCACATTTTTCATTACTTATTAACCAAGTGAAACAACTTATTATAATTGAAACACCTTGTTACAAAATCATACATAAGATGGGTAATCTTTAGCGTGGTTTACAACTTACATCGCCCAACTTACAAAATACATATTTACATAAGTTTTTAACCCACATTGCCTGTCTCAGAGCCTCTAAAGATGAAAGAGTAATAATACAATACTTGCCGGCAACAAGGCTCCAGCTATACCTTTTATAAATACCAAGATAGGATCCCAAAAGACAAGAACAGAAGCGGCATGAGCCACGCAGGGCCCCGAAAGGAAAGGGGCTCACCAATTCAGCTAGCAGGAAGTAATGAGGAGCTACAGTCGGTGGACTGGAGTGCTTGCTATAGATCCACCTACAATTATAACACGAATGTAGCGCCCCCGGCAAAAGGGACGTCAGTACATTTGAATTGTACTGGTATGTATGAACAAACTTGTTCCAAGTAAACTCAAACCACACATAAATAGGAAACAGTAATGGATACAGCAACCAAACACATATGAAGGAACAATCAAGCCAAACAAGTTTACAAACTCTCCTATTTTCCCCTTCCACAATGTCACTTCAATAGTTTCACAGTTTGCTCATATTTTGTTTCAATAGTGATTTCGATCACTTTACACCTTTATTACCTCGGCCACCCTTATCACCACAACTCACACCTTATTACTTCGTGTTGTGGCGTGCAACCTGATCCCACTGTACAGTTTTAGTACACAAACAACACAGCAACAACAAACAATTCACGAAGCTCAACAACAATATTTCTCAAAAATTAACAACAACAATATTACAAGTGTTTCCGTAACCATCAATACTATTTCCATCATATTCAACAACCCATATACGTTTAACGTCACATTGGTAATTGCCCACAACAAGCCATAGATATTGTTACCACCATTGTTCTAGCTGCACTAGTCATAATTTCCTTTAGTCATTTATTCCTTAATTACAAACACATAACAAAATCACAATGTACCAATCACAAGAAATTCATAAGTAATTTACGTACATATTACCTACCAAGCATACATACATCAAACAAGGCGATTTTACAAGGATTAAGTTAGCCATACATACCTGGAGCCGAATTTCCTTTTTAACTTCTATTCTCAACTCACCAAGCAGTCTAGCAACGTCAATCTAGTTCACCAATTGACACATATGCCTTAGCAATGAAGTCCACAATTTACTACCCGATCCTATTTAGGTTACCAATTCTCCTTTTGCAATTCTCTACTGCTACCCAATTACTCTTACTAGATTTTTTGGTATTTTAAGACATGCATGTACAATCCCACCTCAGGTTTTCAAGAATCAATGCATGGGAATTCCCCTTTTTGTTCAAATAGGAAAATCAATGGAAAAAGTTGGGGATTTTTACCTGCAAGAACAGAAGTGAAGACAATACTTGAAATTTCCCAGGCTTTGGTGACTTTGAAAAATTAATTTGATGAAGATGGACTTTCTCCCCCCAGGATCCTCTCCTCCTCTCTCTTCTTTTGCTCAGAAAGTATGTTAAAATGAGGGGTTGGGGTGTTTTATTAGAAAGGGGGTCGGGTTTGAAATTTTAGAAAATAGATGCCCGAGTAAGATCTGCGGTCGCACTATACGATCGCAGAGTTGAAATGCGGTCCGCAGATTGGACCGCAGAAATGCGCCCAAAACTCTGAAGGTCTGCCTCGGTCTGCGACTGGAATGCGGTCCGCATTTCTGTTATGCGGTCGCATTTTGCACTGTAGAATTGACCTCCATAAATCCTTGAGGAATTTATGCGATGATTATGCGGTCCGCATATTGATTATCTGATCGCATAATGGACCTCATTTTCAACATCAATTTTGACAATCCTTCTGCTTCACTCTGCGGCAGAAATGCGGTCCGCATAGCTAATATGCGACCGCATTCTGGATCGGAGAATGACAATTTTCTGGAAAATTAATTCTTTTGATTTTTAAGTGCAAAATCAGTAAAAAGGGTCTGAACCGCAGCGAGCTACTAGGTTTTAAGCATAAAATTTTACGGGGCCTTACATTTTTGTTAGCCGCTTCTATTGCTCCATACATCTGAGGTCTGTAGGCTGTAGAATTCTTGTGTTTGATCTTGAATGTTTCACACATTGCTTTCATCAGGTCACTGTTGAGATTGGAACCATTATCAGTAATGATTGACTCTGGGATGCCGAACCGACAAACGATACGGTCGCAGACAAAGTCTGGCACAACTTTCTTAGTTACTGCCTTGTATGATGCTGCTTCAACCCATTTGGTGAAATAGTCAATTTCCACTAGAATGAACCTGTGCCGTTTGATGCGGCAGGCTCGATAGGTCTGATAACATCCATTCCCCAAGTGGCGAACGACCACGGCGAGCTTGTTGCAGTAAGCTCGTTTGGAGACACTTTTATCATGTCTGCATGTATCTGACAGCGATGGCACTTTCGGACGTACTGGATGCAGTCCGTTTCCATAGTCATCCAATAATATCCCACTCATAGTATCTTCTTTTTTAGGAAAAAACCATTCATATATGGACCGCAGGTCCCTACATGAACTTCTTCCAACAACCTGGATGATTCCTTTCCTTCGACACACCTTAGTAATCCCAAATCGGGAGTCCTCATGTGCAAGACTCCTCTATTGTGAAAGAAGTTGTTAGATAACCTCTGAAGTTTGCATTTTTGAGTAGCATTTGCAAGTTCCGGATATCCTCCTATTGTCAAATACTCATTGATGTCATGGAACCATGGTTTTTCGTCTACTTCTTCCTCGACATGAGCACAATAAGCTGGTTGGTCATGAATCTTTATCGAGATCTATGAAGTTCTTATCTAGATGGTGAATCATAGATGATAGAGAAGCCAATGCGTAGGCAAACTCATTCTGGACTCTAGGGACATGCTGAAATTCTATCTTTGTGAACCTCTTCCTCAACTCCTGTACATGATGCAGATAAGGGAGTATCTTGGAGTTCTTGGTTGCCCATTCTCCTCCGACTTGATGTATGAGCAAATCTGAATCCCCGATCACTAGTAACTCCTGAATGTTCATATCAATAGACAGCTTGAGCCCTAAGATAAAGGCTTCATATTCGGCCATGTTGTTGGTGCACGGGAACCTGAGTTTGGCAGATACCGGATAATGCTGGACGGTTTTTGATACTAGGACTTCTCCTATGCCAACTTCTTTGAAATTTGCTGCTCGATTGAAAAACATTCTCCATCCATCATAGGATTCTACAATATCTTCTCCTATGAAAGATACCTCCCCGTCAGGAAAATATGTCTTTAGAGGCTCGTATTCTCCGTCCACGGGATTCTCGGCAAGATGATCTACCAAGGCTTGTCCTTTGATTGCCTTCTGAGATACGTAGACAATGTCGAATTCGCTCAGCAGGATTTGCCACTTGGCTAGTTTGCTTGTGCGCATGGGCTTCTGAAAGATATATTTGAGCAGATCCATTCTTGATATGAGGTAAGTGGTATTGGCAAAGAAATAATGCCTCAACTTCTGAGCTACCCAATTTAGAGCACAACAGATGCATTCTAATAGGGAATACCGAGCCTCGTACGGGGTGAACTTCTTGTTGAGATAGTAGATGGCCTACTCCTTTCTCCTCGTTTCATCATGTTTTCCCAAAACACAATCACATGCCCCATCTAATACTGCAAGGTAGAGAAATAGAGGTCTACCTGGTTTGGGCAGAACCAAAACTGACAGCGTTGACAGGTATTCCTTGATTTTGTTGAAGGCTTTCTAGCAATCATCAGTCCCTTTGGTAGCGGCGTCCTTCTTCAACATTTTAAAGATTGGTTCACAAATGACAGTGGACTGAGCTATGAACCTGCTGATATAGTTGAGTCTCCCCAGGAAACTCATCATGTCTTTCTTGTTCTTTGGCGGTGGCAATTCTTGAATGGATTTAAGCTTTGATGGATCTAGTTCTATTCCTCGTCGACTTCTAATGAATCCAAGTAGTTTTCCGACAGGAACCCTGAATGCACATTTTGCGGGATTCAGTTTCAGATTGTACCTTCTTAGTCTGTTGAAGAACTTCCTCAGATCTTCATGTGGTCAATGGCTTTCCTGGTTTTGATGATGAAATCATCTACATATACCTCGATCTCTTTATGTATCATGTCATGGAAAATAGTAGTCATGGCCCTCATGTAGGTGGCCCCAGCATTCTTTAATCCAAACGGTATCATTTTGTAACAATATATCGCCCATGACGTAATAAAACCTATTTTCTCAACGTCTTCCTCATCCATCCATATCTGATGATACCTAGCAAAACAATCAAAAAATGACTGCAACACATGCTTAGCGCAGTTGTCAATTAGAATGTGTATGTTTGACAAGGGTAAGTCTCCTTTCGGACTCACCCGGTTGAGATTCCGGTAGTCGACACAGACTATAACCTTCCCGTCCTTCTTCGGTAGTGGTACAATGTTGGCTAACCATGTTGGATACTCTACCACCCTGAGATCCTTGGATTTGACTTTCTTTGTGACTTCTTCTTTGATCTTCAAACTCATGTCAGGTTTGAACTTCCCGAGCTTCTGCTTTACCGGGGGACATGTTGGATCGGTTGGCAACTTGTGTGAAACAATGGATGTACCGAGACCATTCATATCATCATTCGACCAGGCAAATATGTCCTTATATTCTTTTAGGAATTCTATGTACTCTTCCTTTTGGTGACAGATGAACATTGATGCACGTTTCCTTGATATTCTCTGTATTTCCCAAGTTAACAACCTTTGTTTCGTCCAGGTTGGACTTATGTCTATTCTAAAAATCCTAAACCTCTTTAACAACCTCTTCTGGTATATCATCCTCTTCTGAGTCTATATCCGTTTGTTGCGTTGTCTTGTTGTAAGTCACAATCGTCGGTTCATCAAGATAAGTAATAGTAATGTTGTGTAAATAAAGTAAACGAAAAAAGGTAATAAGAGCGAGATTTAAAAGAAACTGAAATGCTTTGATAAATTTCGTAATCATTTTGAACATTGGAGCTCTTATTTCGAAATTAAAATGCAGAAAGGAAATCAACTAGCAAAAAAGTAAAAGGTAATGCATGGTGCTTTGTTCAGCCTTGCTACGTCGAAGCTTTCCGGGCTCTGGTGGTTTTGATTGACCAATTATTGAGGCACACTCCTCGGCTCACAGCTTGTATGAAAGGGCCTTCCTCTCCTTACTCCTCAAAAATGACACAGTAGTCCATATTGTCGTCTTCCAAAAACAGATTCCTTATTGCCGCCAATGCATCCTCTTCTTTTTACCCATATATGACATCTGCTGGCTAGAAAGTCTGCTCCAGGTGAGGTATCGGATGCTCCAGTGGGTAGTAGGGACTGCGCCATGGTGGCGACCAGTGGTTAAACTCCTCCTAAGTGTATTTATATCCCAAACCAAAAGTGGTGCCATGTTTCTTTAGTTAATGTGTTTGGCAATTCCCTGGAGGTTTTTGCCAAGTCCCTTGCCAGGCTCGTATCCATACCAATTCAGTATGCTTTCAATCTTGTTGTCCCACTATTTATCCTTGTCCACGGCGTTGACCCGCTCAATGTGGTGGTAGGTTTCTCCGCCTATTTTCCTTCTTCCTCCTATTGCCGGGATGGTCTGGCGACTGTATATGGGATTACTACCATTGCCATGAATAATCACCTCTTGGTGAGTCCACTCAAATTTCAATGCCAGGTGTAGGGTTGATGCTACGGCTCCAGCGGTGTGAATCCAGGGCCTTTCCAACAACAAATTGTAAGATGTTGGGATGCCTATCTCTTGAAAGTCAACGTCAAACCAAGTCGGTTCCATTTGCAGACATAAACTGATTTGTCCAATAGTGGACCTTTGGGATCCATCGAAAGCTTTGACATTGATGGCTCTATCCTTGATCTCATGAAGGCTCTTTCCTAATGTTCTGAGGGTCACCAATGGACAAATGTTGAGACAGGACCCTACGTCAACCAGAATTATGGCAATGAAATAATCCTCGCCTTATTGTGGCTCCACCCTTCTGGTGGCAGCTCATCTTCGTGGAAAGTGATTTTGTGACTCTCCGATACTTTCCCTACCATGTTCGCTATTTCTCCTTCGGTTATGTTGCTGGGCACATATGCGTCGCTCAACACTTTCAATAAGGTATTTTTACGCACATCAAAGCATTGTAACATGGCTAAGATGGAGATCTGGGCTGACGTCTTGTTCAATTGATCGATGATCGAATAAACTTTGGTCGTCCAGAGGCTTGCTTGCTGGACTCAGCCAGATGTTCTAAAGTATAAACCCTACCAGTTCTGGTCATACCCTGTGCTGCAATTGCTTCTCCAGATTTGGTTTTCCTTTCCTTCTCGCCTCGGCAGTGTAATCCCAAGGAATGACCTTCGTATGGAATGGTGCTATAGTTGACATAGCCACAGGAATGGGCACCTTTGCTTTAGGAGGTAACACAACAACTTCAAATGGTACAGGTGCCTTTGGGGATCCAAACTCGACCACAATCGGTCCTGGTGCCTTTGCAGAAGAAGGTGCCTCGAACTCAAGTGGTATGGACATGTTCACTTTAGCGTCTCCAGAAGGCTGGATCTATACTACAATCGGATTAAGTGTGACAGTTGGTTTCTTTGGCTCGTCATCTTCAACAATCAATTCGATCGATCCTTTGGGGTTCCAAACATCTTCTATCTCTATCATGTGAACACCTCCTCCTTTGTGGTTGGGCAGGGGGTTGTTGCGAACAATAGGAGCAGGTTCCTTCGCCACAATAATCTTATTTTCAATTAAAGCTTGGATTTTATCCTTCAAAGAGCGGCATTCATCAATGGTATGCCCCTTCATACCAGAATGGTATACACAGGTTTTGTTCGGGTTGACCCATTGGAAAGGGTTTTTTGGAGTTATAGTAGGGATAGGGGTGACGTAACCAGCAACTTTAAGCCTTTCGTACAACTGGTTATTTGGTTTGGCGATGGCGGTGTATTATTTTGGAGTTCTACGGTCGAAGTTAGGTCGCGGTCTAGGGAAGTTTTTGTAGTGGGAGGTGATTGATAGTGAGAGGGCTGAGCATTATAGGCTTGGTACACGGGTGCGGGTTTGGAATATCTTGGTAAGGTAGGTTGATATGTGGGGGGTGGAGATGATTGGTAAGTAGGTGGTGGAGCTTGGTAAGATGGCGAGGGTGCTTGGTAATTTGGGGTAGGTTGATATGTGAGAGGAGATATCAGGTACGCTTGGTATTTATTGGGGATTTTGTTCTCTGTGCTACCATCACGACACTCACATCCCTTTTCTTGGATGCACCGCCAGACTGTAGAACCTTGTTGGAGGCCTGCAATGCTTCAAAGTTAGTGACCATACCACTTTTAATGCCTTTCTCGATCCTCTCTCCTAGCTTGATAATGTCGGAGAATTTCTGGCATTCAATCAACATCAACCTCTCATAATACTGTGGGTCTTGAGCCCGGACGATAAAACCTATTCATTTATTCTTCTTCTAAAGTCGGCCTGACCTTAGCAGCTTTTGATCTCCAACGAGTAGCATACTCGCAGAATGTCTCCATGGGTTTCTTTATTAAGTTCTGGATGTAGAATACATCTAGCGCATTTTTTGTATTAAATCTGAACCTATCGATGAAATCGGATGCCATACCTACCCAACTCGTCCACTTCTTGGGGTCTTGGCTAATGTACTAAGATAGCGCATCCCCTTTCAGACTTCTCATAAAGAGCTTTATGCGAATCTTTTCATCTCTTCTGGCTCCGACCAGCATATCGCAGTATGTCCTCAAATGGACTCTAGGATCCACTATGCCATCAAACATTTCAAACTTGGGAGACTTGTACCCCTCAAGAAGTTTGACATCTGGCTGAATGCAAAGGTCCTCATAATTCAGCCCCTCGATACCTTTGTTTCCTTCAACACATTGGACTCGGCTAGTCAGTTTCGTGAGTTCTGCGGCCAGATTCCTGATAAGAGAGTCTTTGTCATCAGACTTCGGTGTGCTTGAAATATATATAGTGTATTGCGGTATGGTTTCCACATACATAGGGGTATTGTGGGGATGATCATTTGTGGAGTTTAGTGGTTCGGGAATGAGTAGTGGGGTGTTGTTTGAAATGTGACATGTTGTCATCAGACTTCGGTGTGCTTGAAATATATATAGTGTATTGCGGTATGGTTTCCACATAGATAGGGGTATTGTGGGGATGATCATTTGTGGAGTTTAGTGGTTCGGGAATGAGTAGTGGGGTGTTGTTTGAAGTGTGACATGTGTTGCAGTGTTGATGGGGAACGGGTTGTTTTTGTGGTTTTGGGATGCTTTGTGGAGGTGTAGGATTTTGAGCATTGGGAAAGTTGACATCTGGGGCAGTTAGGGAAAATGATAAGTTTGCCAAGTTACGAACTTGGTCCAGTTCTTCCTGAAATTTCAGTAACTTTTGTTCGAACTGATCGGCATTTTCTTTGGAAACCTGAATACCCTGAGGAACCTCTACCCTTTTCGGCCGAGTTATTCAAATGTTCCATTTTTCTTATGCTCTTATTTCTGATAGGACTATGAGCAGGAGGAGGTGGAGGGCCCTTTGATCTTGTGGGGTAGGATGATGATTCCAGAGTGCACGAACTGACCTTTTGGGGAGGGGAATAAAACAGAAATTAAAGCAAAACAAGGTAACATGTTAGTAAGGGTTATGAGAAGAAAACATTGCAATATTTAAACACATAGTGCAAGAATATAAATCATATCCTAATTCGGGTGCCTCGTTGTGCCTGAGGTAGGCCTAGCGACAAGTTGATTTGGAGAACTTATAATGCTAAATGCCTCATTTTATTGATAAGAATAATATGAATCCCGAAACGCCGCTAAAATTACAAAAAAAAAATTTTACTAATGGCCATTGTCCTTATTACATTAAAACAAAGGAAAGACTCCTAACTACTTGGTCCCAGAATGACCTTTCCCAGACTCCGCATCTTTAGCTCCATCGAATAGCTTCACCAGCTAACACAGTCCCAGCAACAAATAGGCTCTAGCCAAGTGTCCTCCTTCGTTTCCCTCAGCATTCTGGCAGTTTTCGATCCTCTTGATGAACTTCCTTTCCAACTCTACCAAAACCCGCTCCAAATACCCTAGTCGCTTGTTGGCGCTGACAGCCATATCGTTCCATTCTCCTATCATGTTTTGATGGGCTTCTTGAATTTCTTGGTGCTCGCTTTCGCACTCCCAAATCCTCTTGCGCAATTGATTGTACTTAGCCTGTATTTTAGCCTTTTCGTCGATGACCCTGTGACCTCGAACAAACCCAGGTTGTCCTAACCCACCACGATCGTCTTCCAACCAACTTGGATAGTAGGGATTATAACCAGCATGGTACCTATCTAGTTCTATGGAGTCCTTTCCCAAGATGATTTTGCAATTCCACATGTGTTAGGCTTGACACTTGTGAGGGCAATCGGCGTCTTGAAAGTTGGCCCTGAAGTGACTCATCTTGTCGACCTTTGTTATGACCCGCTTTCTTCCTACCCGTCTCATGACACGGAGAGAGACATAGGGATAAGTTCCTCTCAGACCAATGAGTATAAGAAATAGTGCTTCACGAGATCGGACGATGAACTCTTCAGTAGGGAACCATTCGAACATCCACTGCACTTTTGTCTTCTTTCAGATTTTCAAACAACTCTACCCACCCTTTAGCAACTTCTGGGCGAGCAAACATGTTAGGCATATAATTCATTCGTTTTGGCTGATAGAAGTTGATATGATCATCCCAGTCTCTGCATAGAATCTCTTCCCGATATTCACCCTTTTGGAGGTGCTCCATGAGCAAGAGTTGAAGTAATAAGTTACAACCCTCAAAGTGTTTGGCCCCTTGTTGACATTTTTCCAGGGCTCGGTATATCTCAGCGACAATTATGGGCACTATGCTAGTCTGGTATGGATCCTAGCCATTTTAATAGGAAACACTATCTGTCACGCTGCAAATTCCGAGGAGCACGACCGGCGCTCAACCGAGTAAACCCGATTGAGCAAGTCTGGCAGGTTGCATGCATACTACCCAACCCAACTGATAATTAAATAAGGGATGGACTTCATTAAAATACTTAGTAAGCATTCTATTAACATATCCATTTCATTTCCATTAGCCTCTTAAATCATAATTATCAAATATTACAAGTTTTGTAAATCATTGCCAAATATCAACATTTCGACCTTAATTTCCAATACCCAACACAACCCACAACCTGTCTACGGAGCCTCTAAGTATAACTGAAGAATAATACAGAAATGCCGGCAACAAGGCTCCGGCTATAACTTATACAAATACAGAAATAAAACTCCGGCAAAAACATCGGCATAAGCCACGCAAGGCCCCGAGGGGAAGGGGGCTCACCAATATAGCTGATAGAAAGTAGAGGAGGTGCTATTGCCGGTGGACTGAAGTGCCTGCTATAGCTCCACCTACAGTCATAACACGAATGTAGCGCCCCCGACAAAAGGGACGTCAGTAAATTTGAATTGTACTGGTATGTATAAAAAATCTTACCCTGAGTAACCTCAAGCCATACACAAGTATTGAACAATAGAAGGAAGCAACAATTGAGTACACACAAGGAAGACAATCAAGACAAACAAAGTTAACAAACTCTCCTTCCCCATCATCATTTCCACATTTTCAATTTCACAATGTTCTCATATTTCATTTCAATAGTGATATCGATCACTTTTTCCACCCTTACTACCTCGGCCACCCTTATTACCTCGTCCACCCTTATCACCATAACCCTCAACTTATTACTTCGTGTTCCGGCGCACAACCCGATCCCACCGTACATTTCACAATTCACAAACAACACAACCACAACAACAATTCACATAGAACAACAACAGTAATAATTCACAAGGACAAGCACAACAACAATTCACATAAGGTTTAGGTGACTATCCATATCATTCCATCTTTTTTAATAGCCCGTTATACTATTTAGAGCACAACAATAGTTTTTCACGACTATCCATAAGGGATGTTATCACAGTTATTTCAATTTCACCAATTACGATTCCCCTCTATCATATGTTCCACAGTCCTTGCCGCATAACACATTCACAATCACAACTTAGTTTACTGCCATTTACTTGCACAATCATATCGGATGTCTTAACCAACAAAGAATAAGGCACAATATGTACATGAATTCACAAATAATTGACACAAGTAAACACATCCTGTTCACAAGAGTTTAACTTCACAACTAATTCATGGAAACATCACATACCAAGTATTTGAACACCAAACAAGGCGATTTTACAAAGGTTAAGGTTAGCCATACATACCTGAAGCTGGATTTATTTCTAATTCTTACTTCCAATTCACCAAAATAATCTAGCAACGTCAATATAATACACAAATCAATATATACAACTTAGAATTGAAGTTCACAATTGTTAGTCAAACTCATTTAGGTTATCAACCCCTCTTTGCATACTTATTTACTCCTACCCAATCCCTCCTACTAGATTTTAGGTTTTAAAGAACATGCATGTGTATTTAAACTTTCATTTTCAAGGATAAGTTCATGAGAATTCCCCCTTTTATTTAAAAGTTTAAAATCAATGAAAAAGGGTTGGGGATTCTACCTGCAAGAGTGGAGATGAAGACAAGTAGTTGAAATTTTCTAGGCTTGGATCACTTTGGAAAATCAGTTGAAGAGGATGAGACTCCCTCTCTCAAGAACTCTCTCTTCCTTCTCTCTAGTTCTACCCAGAAAATGTGTAAAAATGAAGTATTGGGTCGTTTTATTGAAGAATAGATCGGGTTGAAAAAATTAGAAAATCTAGAGCCGAGTCGGGTCTGCGGTCGCACTCTGCGATCGCAGAGTGGAAATACGGTCCGCATAATGGACCGCAGAAGTGCTCCAAAAACCTGACTTCTCTGCCTGGGTTTGCGACAGAAATGCAGTTCGCATTTTGATTATGCGATCGCATAGTGGACCGCATTTTCAACTTCAATTTTGACAATTCTTCTGCTTCACTGTGCGGCAGGAATGCGGTCCGCATAGCTGATTTGCGACCGCATAAATGACAATTTTCTGGGAACTTGATTCTTTTGATTTTTAAAGCTTAGATCACTACCAAGGGTGAGAACCGCGGCGAGCTTAATCCTACACATTCCTAACACATATTTGGACCTTGTCACTATGAGCTATTAGGTTTTAAGCACAAAATTTTATGGGGCCTTACATCCTCCCCCACTTAAAATCATTCGTCCTCGAATGAGAATTTTTTTTTTTGGAAAATCAGTTGGTTTGAAAAACATGATATGCAACTCTCACAATTTTCATCAACTCCCATATTTTTAGAAAAATTTCGCCAGAGCTTCCTTTGTATTATGGACATATCTACCTGCCAGAGAGCCCTCGAAACATATTTCCAAGAACCGTTACAAAACTCCCATTGTCCCTACAACTGGTATACAATTCATTTCCTCAATACTTGCACATATTCAATCACTTGACACATTCTTGCACATAGTTTGATTACTATAATGAATCCCCATATACTTTAACCTCTTCGATTCACTATACACACGTAAATAATCATGACCAACCTATACTATCATAAGACAATTACTTATCACATGAGTTCTTACAAAACTTTTTATTTACCAAGAAGGGTTTGCGTATGAATCAAATAATCGCAACACATACAATTTCGGCACAACTTGAAGAATTCCAATAGTAAAGCATTTAGGGGAGACATGGGGTGTCTTTGTACCAAATGGAACACAACATCAGTTTGTTTAGAGATAAAAATTCGCACGATCACTACTAGACTTGTTCAAACAGATGGGAATATTTTTCTTCATTTCATCTTCCGCTTTCCTTGTGGCTTCCTCAACTCGATGAAGCACCACAATAATTACACATCGATGAAAAATTATGTCGGCATTAAAATACTACTTTATCATGATGATACCTGGGCATGGACAGCACAATTTCAAATCATAACACTTAGAAGGTACCTTTCAAATCAAAACCAGCTGCTATGCAATCAAGAGAAAATATTTCATCTCCACAATACTATCGGCCTTCAATGGCCTCTTATATCAACAGACTTTGCCAGAATACCTTCACATGAACAATTTCGATCCCTAAACTTAGTTAACGAGGATAACGATTAGATATTTCGCATAAGCCAACTATCACTATCTTCACCTTCACTAATTTCTACCAGAATGATACACAATTGATCTTCACTTACTTTCTTAGACATAGACAGGGGAATCCACAGAATATATGGAAACAACCATGGGAACACTTCATACTCCTAGTGCGGCCTACTGTGGGACAAACTTATGCCACCTTTATTACCAGCTCACATACATATTCAGAGAAAAACATTAAGAATAGCGTGCTCACCCTCCAAAATCTAAATCTCTAGGCGAACACTCACACTAAACCCTTGATGACCTTCAACAATTTCCCTAGGATGTGCTATCATAAACCGACCATAAAATTACCTATCAAATATATATGTGATCACACTATAAAGCTTCATCTTTGACTCATCTGAACTTACAACACTCAATGGATCTCATGCAATGAGGAACAACAGAATTCAAGATCGGACTCGAGTTATTCAGGAATCCATTTAGGCATTGAGAAGAGCATTCCATGAGGTTACATACTAAGAGACACGAGGATTTCTACTAATGATGTTGATACGGTCAATCATGATGATGACATCAACTATTAGATAATTAAAGCATCGGGGTAACTCGTACACTGGCAATAGGAACCATTAAGGAGGAATATTCAAGCACGTGAACCACTTGTTTTCTAGAGTGTAAGGAAAATCCGTTTATCAAGAATAAGAATACTCTGGCACCTTGAACGTGATACAGTTTTCAAAATACATGCTGTTGAATTGCACTCTTAACATTACTTGACACAAGAAATCTATGCCACAAGCCCGTGAGGATAAAGGGAAGTTGAACGCTTACGAGATTATCATATTTCAGCTTAACCCCTTCTTGAGAATTGATCGCATACGAGGGGACTAAATATACGACCAAAATTGTCTTTCAAATCGATATGCTCATGATATGTGCAAAAATCTGAGGGCATCTAGTCTCATCATTTTCTCAAGTAGAACCACATAGCTTGGACATCTAGATGTTGGGATGAAATCATGCACTGGTTAGAGGCGTGCTAATGGTTAACATGATGCTCCAAGAAGAAAGACAAATGAAACTCCTACCCTCTCAAGGAGGTGTAATACCAAGGGTAGCAAACCTATCCCCACATGAAACTGACATAGTCAATTATTCTAGAAGTCGAGTGAGA
>MU669833.1:0-34909 GCA_026770625.1 Nicotiana glauca | reverse complement strand
AAGAAAGACAAATGACACTCCTACCCTCTCAAGGAGGTGTAATACCAAGGGTAGCAAACCTATCCCCACATGAAACTGACATAGTCAATTATTCTAGAAGTCGAGTGAGAAGAAAGCCATGTAACCCAACCAATCCGACCCATCTAAGACTTTTGAAAAAGGTATACACTTTGGTTTGAGCTCATGGAAATTGAATCTTGAACTTTAAGGAAAATCATTACCTTTGAAACCCTTAAGACAAGCCCTCGTAGTCCTAGAAAATCCATAACAATGGCGAGAAGGTACTTAAAACCATTACGAGTTGGTATAGAAAAAGCCTCGAAGTGTCCACATGGATAAGTTTAAGAAAATGAGCCATCGTAATACATTTATCAGGAATAAGCAACCTTGGTCATCTAGTCACAGGGACAAGCAAAGCAGGTAAATGATCGTTAGAAGAGCATTTACAAGGAGTACCAGCATAGATTATTGATTCTTAAGAAGAGGAATATGTCTCAAACCTTGATGTTATAAGACTTTCTCTTTTGATGACATGAAACAAAAAAATGAGTTTTCAATGAGAGTTATCAGATGAAAATAGATGGTAAGGCAGCACAACTAAGAGCACCTCTTGGAATCGAAAAGCTTAAACAGAGTTGAAGACATTAAAAGTCTGTAGAAAAGGGGAAATTTACCCACTCTCAGAGCGCTTATAGAGTACATAAAAGTAAGGTTAATTAAACCAAATCATATCATTGGATAGCTAGTCGACACATCGAAGTAATATCGCATCGAAGATTACGGGTACACAACACACGATGCAAGACAACTGAAAAGAAGGAAAAGAGCCTTATGGAAATAACCTTTAGATCGTAACCACTAGGAATGGTGGTAATATAAAGCGATTATAGGAAGCTACAATACAATTATATTTAGCAACTCTACTTCATTCTATGTAACCAGTTGTTACGAGCCATATTAGAAGACGTTATAAGACATGACCGAGAGAAGGGCTTTTACATATGAATGTGTTGCTAGGTGTATTTCTCCTTGGATCATCCCAAAACCTATAGGCGAGAGTTAGTCTAATGAGCAGACCGTTGGACTAGCACATGTGTATATAATCCATTATCGAAAGGAGATCATTGGATCTCTGCAATTGCGATATGCTATCAACCTTTGATGAACTTGAAGTGACACGGGAACCTGATGAGATAGTATAGATAATCATTGAGGGTTTGTTGATGTTCTTAATGAGTTCTTCATAGATTTTTTAACTTGGGAACTACCCAGATGCTGATGAAAGACAGAAAAACATGAGAAACTGACGTTGTGCTCTGATAACCTCCGAAGATGTGCTTGGTCTTGACGGAGAGCCTAGCAAGGGCCCTTACGAGACAGAAAGTGTTACAATGACTTATAGAAGGATATTTTCTCCCATGTTTATCGAACAAGTGTGGGAAATCAGCATAATGAGTTTACCAACTAAAGAACACGATTAACACAAGACACGGAGGTGTAAGGAGGAGATAAACATTCGTTATAAGTTGGACACGCTTTCGCTATATTAGCTCCCAATTACAATATACGACCATGCCACGAGCAACAATAATACTAGGACAAGGTGAGCAACTTACTACGGGATGTCCCAAGTGGTCACAAAAGTTATGGTAGCATATGATCTTCATATGACGGGGACGTGGGGATCTAAATTTCCAGAGAGACTTTATGCACACGGGGACCATTTTGATTTACATGCACTCTCGTGATAGGGGTTAAGGTGTACCCTTACGTTACTAGGCAGTGAGGAGCTTTCATGATGATATTCGCAAGAGAGTAGATTCATTATTCAAACCATTTAATCCATATACACAACTGAGTAAAACAGTGACTCGAGAAGGATCACCACGTTGGGATACTTTGCATGGAACTTGACACCACATATGAAAACTTTACATATATAGGCTCAAGCGAGTAGGTTTTGTCCAATTAAATAAAAAGCTTCTGGAAGAAATTCATCGGACATAATCCCTTGGTGAGAATTTAGGAAAAATTGAGTGGGAAGTATCAATAGTGTTATAACTCCATTCATAAACATACTTATACAGCTCGATTCCATAGGAGGTTGTGAATAATAAAACTGCGATTGGGAGACTTTGTAAATAATATGTCCCATTCAAAGAGTTGATACACTGAATGTTTTGTTATTCAACACCTTGTTAAGACTACGTTTATGAGAACTCCTCAATATGGATGTACATATACAATGAGTAGAATTTCTAATTTGACTCACTTAATGACGTTAGGTTGGTAGGGAAATAGCTTAATCGATACCCCTCGACTCCACATCTCTAACGTACATAGGTAACATACCGATATCACATATGATCTGACAGTGCAGAGACATCAATTGGGACAAGGACACTCCCTTCTTAGTGATATGTTTTACCAATCCATCCACATCTCAATACATTCTCCTAACAAGTCCTTGGGCAATCCACTTGGACATAATGGTGGGATCAATCCCTCCTTACATACCTCAAATTCGCGGATTATGGCATCACGATTACCAATCCTGAGAATAAGACTTAGAGAGAAAATTATCTTCCTAACTTGAGCTCTAATGCACGATTGGAGTATCAAAGAAGGGTGAAATTCCTAAATGTCCGAATAGCCTCCAACTTATAGATGTGGTCAACAACACACCGATAAGAAGGACTCTACTAGACACGGCTCCGAGACATCCTAGGACACATTTACAACCTTAGGCTCTGATACCAAGTTTGTCACGCCCCAAATTCCGAGGAGCGCGACCGGCACTCAACCGAGTAAACCCGACTGAGCAAGCCTTGCAGGTTGCATGCATACTGCCCAACCCAACTAACAATTAAATAAGGGATGGACTTCATTAAAATACTTAGTAAGCATTCTATTAATAACTCCATTTCATTTCCATTAAATATTACAAGTTTTGTAAATCATTGCCAAATATCAACATTTCGACCTTAATTTCCAATACCCAACACAACCCACAACCTGTCTACGGAGTCTCTAAGTATAACTGAAGAATAATACAGAAATGCCGGCAACAAGGCTCCGGCTATACCTTATACAAATACAGAAATAAAACTCCGGGAAGAACAGCGGCATAAGCCACGCAAGGCCCCGAGGAGAAGGGGGCTCACCAATATAGCTGATGGAAAGTAGAGGAGGTGCTACTGCCGGTGGACTGAAGAGCCTGCTATAGCTTCACCTACAATCATAACACGAATGTAGTGCCCCCGGCAAAAGGGACGTCAGTACATTTGAATTGTACTGGTATGTATAACAAACCTTACCCTGAGTAACCTCAAGCCATAAACAAGTATTGAATAATAGAAGGAAGCAACAATTGAGTACACACAAGGAAGACAATCACGACAAACAAGTTAACAAATTCTCCTTTCCCCATCATCATTTCCACATTTTCAATTTCACAATGTTCTCATTTTTCGTTTCAATAGTGATATCGATCACTTTTTCCACCCTTATTACCTCGGCCACCCTTATCACCACAACCCTCACCTTATTACTTCGTGTTGCGGTGCGCAACATGATCCCACCGTACATTTCACAATTCACAAACAACACAACCACAACAACAATTCACATAGAACAACAACAATAATAATTCACAAGGACAAGCACAACAACAATTCACATAAGGTTTAGGTGACTATCCACATCATTCCATCTTTTTCAACAGCCCGTTATACCATTTAGAGCACAACAATAATTTTCCACGACTATCCACTAGGGATGTTATCACAGTTGTTTCAATTTCACCAATTATGATTCCCATCTATCATATGTTCCACAATTCTTGCCGCATAACACATTCACAACCACAACTTAGTTTATTGCCATTTACTTGCACAATCATATAGGATGTCTTAACCAACAACGCATAAGGCACAGTATGTACATGAATTCACAAATAATTCACACAAGTAAACACATCCTGTTCACAAGAGTTTAACTTCACAACTAATTCATGGATACATCACATACCAAGTATTTGGACACCAAACAAGGCGATTTTACAAAGGTCAAGGTTAGCCATACATACCTGAAGTTGGATTCCTTTCTAATTCCTACTTCCAATTCACCAAAATAATCTAGCAACGTCAATATAGTACACAAATCAATACACACAACTTAGAATTGAAGTTCACAATTGTTAGTCAAACTCATTTAGGTTATCAAACCCTCTTTGCATACTTCTTTACTCCTGCCCAATCCCTCATACTAGATTTTAGGTTTTAAAGAACATGCATGTGTATTTAAACTTCCATTTTCAAGGATAAGTTCATGAGAATTCCCCCTTTTATTTAAAAGTTTAAAATCAATGAAAAAGGGTTGGGGATTCTACCTGCAAGAGTGGAGATGAAGACAAGTAGTTGAAATTTTTCGGGCTTCGATCACTTTGGAAAGTCAATTGAAGAGGATGAGAGTCTCTCTCTCAAAAACCCTCTCTTCCTTCACTCTAGTTCTACCCAGAAAATGTGTAAAATGAAGTGTTGGGTCGTTTTATTGAAGAAGAGATCGGGTTGAAAAAATTAGAAAATCTAGAGCTGAGTCGGGTCTGCGGTCGTACTCTGCGATCGCAGAGTGGAAATGCTGTCCGCATAATGGACCGCAGAAGTGCTCCAAAAACCTGACTTCTCTGCCTGGGTTTGCGACAGAAATGCTGTCCGCATTTTGATTATGCGATCGCCTAGTGGACCACATTTTCAACTTCAATTTTAACAATTCTTCTGCTTCACTCTGCGGCAGGAATGTGGTCCGCATAGCTGATCTGCGACCGCATTCTGGACCGCATAAATGACAATTTTCTGGAAACTTGATTCTTTTGATTTTTAAAGCTTAGATCACTACCAAGGGTTCGAACCGCGACATATTCCTAACACATATTCGGACCTTGTCACTATGAGCTATTAGGTTTTAAGTACGAAATTTTACGGGGCCTTACACTATCATCCTCAAAAAGCAGAACATAAAGACGAAGAATCTTCTATGGATATGCACCAATAATGTAAGCGCGAATTCATCTGGGTAAGTGAAATAGGACTCTCTATGGCCGTACCTGTAGTACAGATAGTCGAAAGGAATGTAGGAATCCCTCAAGCAAGTCAAGTCTGTATTCTTCTTTTGTCCCATCATTTTGAGGAAGCCCCTAACCTTGCGATTTTCTGGCAAAAGCAAACCCGGAGTCTACATGGAATACCAGCTAATCCTCCTATTTCCTCGAGCAAGGGTGTCATATCAAGGTCCCCGAAGCGGAACACAAATCTGTTGGCATCCTAGAATAAAGTTGCAGCCTTTATGATTTTGTTGTCGGGTTGGATTTCCAAAAGAGAAGGCAAATTTCCCAAATATTTGCGGACAAGAGTCCTCTCACTCATTATAAATGTTGCTATGGTATTTTGTTTGGTACGAGTAGAATATGATGTTGAAAATGCAATTGCAAGAATGAAACAAGTTTTCACGTATATGCACGTTCATAAAGTAATGATTATAATAATTGCTCATAAATACAACAGTATTGAAGGAAAGTGGTAAAAGCATTAAGGAAAAGAAAATGAAGAGCCAAGTCAGTTTTGAAGTAGAAGAGAGATAAAGACCTTAAAAAAAAGCAATAAAGAAGCAATAAAGTCACTAATAACATGAAGTGGTAAAATCCTAAAGAATATCTCCAGCAGAGTCGACATGCTGTCGAAGCCCCCTTTTTCTCGCGAAATCGGGTTTACGACATTTGTGTGGTTCCCTTTTGGGATTTGAGTTTTTGAAATTGAAGAGTCGCCACCTGTTGATTAAAGTGCATTCGGACACTAGGAGGGGGTTTGAGTTTGAGGAACCAGAGTTTGGGTAAGGGCTAGAAATTATCTTGAGGGGAAGGTATTAGGAACCCCTTAAGATCCACTAGTGTGGTTCCCGGACATGTTATATTGTGACTTAACATAATCAAGTAAGCAATCAGGGGTTCAAATATACAACATTGCAAATAAGTTAAAAACTTTTGAAGGTAAGTAGGGAGGGCAAAAATTTATGAAAAAAGATTTAAATAGTTTTACGAGAAGAGATGAAAGCAAACAAAGGGAGAGTGGTCCTAGGTTTATGATTAATATGGATCACATCAATGCAATATTCAGTAATCGCTCCTCGGAAAAGGGGCTACATGAGATATTAGCGCATCAGTCACATCTCCATATTCTACCCTTCCCACCCCGTAAAGGTTATTAAACGCGTGAGTTGGTCATGAATACTTATTGCGTGCTATTACCCGTCCCGTCCTATAAGTCCTGGAGGGTATTTAGGACCACTATTCCTATGTGGCAAGGACTAGGCTGAACCCATAGGTTAAAAAGCTAAAATCCTAAGCGATATACATAACAAATAGGACTGCACATAAGGGAACATACAAAGACAAATAAAGGCTCATAGATCCCATCACAAGTGAACACATAACTGGCATGTCTCAAACATATTCAAGGTCTCAAAGATATGAGTTTTTACAAAAAAGGAATAGGTAACAGCAGTTGAGTTAGTGAAAAGAATCGTTAAAGTAGGGTTTAAAAAATAAAATAGTGACAGTAGCTTAACGAGGTGTGGGGCAATTAAAATTGCACGATTCTGGGCAGAGAATGGTAGCCTAGTAGTTTTAAAACATAAGAAATCAGAAACTCAGTGAGAGTAAATAGATGCACCATTTCAAAATCATTTCCAAATAGCACAGGATTTTTAATAAAAACAGAGTGAACTTTAGGGGGTCAAAGAAAGAATGGGATCGACAGAGTTCAAAATTAAAGAGGCTGGTTAATCTTAAACTGGCAACACCATGTTTAATCGATTCTAATCAGGTCTAAAGTTTGCCTAGACGTCGTATGCACTGCCTAATTATTTTAAAGGGTGAACATGCATATTTGACCTTTTTTTTTAGTTTCAAAAGAGGTACACAAACATTTAACTGTACTTGTATTATTAGATTAAGCATGCTAATCAGGCGTTTGGCAATTGAAACTCAGACAAGTATGACACCCTAAGTAACAGGATGTTTAATACACATAGGAGTTCCTAAAACATGATTTCTAAATGCCAATGAGAATGCAACAACAATTATTTGCTTATTACAATTATTTGCTCATTATTAACTGATCATGGTTGCAAGATGAACATGATAAGAGGCTGAGAGTAAAGAACCTAAAGCAAGATCTCTAGTGAATGAGATGCATGTCCTATACAGGTTGTCTATTGTGCAGATAAGTGAATAAAATCCTATAAGCATGTTTTCTGCCTATTATTTAAACTAAGCATGCATAACCCCCCCCCCCCCCTGATATTCACTATTCAGCCCCTAATCGTTCGTTTACAAATTATTACAAACCAATGATAGCTGAATTACAGTAATTAAGAACAAAATAAGAAGTTATTCTATAGGGAGCCTTCAATAAGGCCCAGTCATGTAACCTCACTCCTTTCGAGTTTCACAGCCGGTTCCATGGTCTGGGTGCAGTAAAGTGCCCTGGGATCCCATTGGGGGTCCCTGGCCAATACCAGGACCCAAACACTTTGTAGAATGTTGGACAGGTGCAGTGTGGGATTACCAGTCTCGTGTGTCAAAGTTCAGTGAGTACTCAGAGGTACCCAAAGCAATACTCACACAAAGGGTATAGAACCTATTCTCTAAGAGTAGTGTGAAGTGCAGGAATGGGAGGAAAATTGGTAATTTAAAGAGTTTACACAGAGTTGGAGAGTTGCACACAAGGATAATGGGCAAAGGGGACAAGTAGATCACATAGACATCACCAAAGGATAAAGAGACTTAATACAAACTTACTAAGCATGGGTACACAAAATCAAAAGAGTTTAAAGAGACTTTGAAATAGTCAGATCGCATAAAAGTAAATAGTAACAGCATAGTAGTCATAACAGATAAAATTAGGAACAAGCAGTAGCCATGAGAATGCAAGTGTCAACAAGCAAACCAGGAATCAATCACATGTTGCACAACAGAAGCATAAGTAGAAAATAATTAGGAATAGAACACACTACAATAGTAATAACCACATCGGTTTGGAGCATGGAATTTATTCAGAACATACCAGTAATCAGAGAAAACAAGAGAATGCAAAAGCCAAGTATAAGCACAATATTAGCCTTAGATTTTTAGTTGGCTAACGACAGTTAGGAATAGTGAGCAACAACAGCACAAGAGAGAAAAAGAGAGAAATAGCACAAGAGAGAGCAGTGCGATTGATGTGTGTATTTGTGATATGAAATGTCTTCGTTGTTATTGCAAAAGAGAATGGGGGGGGTGGGTACTTATAGTACTGAATACAAGCAAACAACAAGTTTGTCGTCCCTGATTAAGGAACTGGCATCAGTCATAATCAAATCAATATAAGGACTCCCCTTTAATTAAGGAGTCAGAGTCAAACAGTAATAAACAATCATTTAAAAGGAAAGTAATCAAAAAGCATGGTATGATCACATAAGGAAACAGAATAGCATAAAGTATGCAATAAAGACTAGGTGCATGATACTCAATTTAGGGAAATAGGTCAGGTAAATCAATCAGCATATTTGTGCACACATATAAGGCAAAATACCACTTTAATTCTGGAAAATATTTTTCAGAATAATGAACGAGATTAAAAACTAGGAAATTAGTATTAATCGAGGAAAGTATCCCACAAGTTAAGGAAGTAATTCGAAATCAGTACCAAACCATAGGAAAAATATGCAATATCACAATATAAGACAAGTATCACAGTCTCGAAGAGAGTTTGTAAGAATCAATATAAAATCACCATGTATATAATCAGAGAAACCTTAAGCTAAGGACACAGAATGGTAGGGGATGAAACACTAGCAACAAAATTAAAGCAAAGAGCACGGAACTCATAGAAGAACCCAGAAGAACACATAAATGAGTAAATAATACAAACACAAACGTATAAAGCTAGGGTTTCAAAGAACTTAAGCAAAATGTTCAGAAATAGTACTGAGAATCACGAATTAGTACTCAAAATCAAAAAATAAAGTGATTTTAGAAAGGGGTTCAGAAACCCTGGTTTCAAAAAGGGAACAAAAACGTTTAAAACTTGAGTCATCGTAAAGATCGAGTAGAGAGTAGTGGAAAACATAAAGGCGTGAGTTAAAAATGATTAGAAATATAGATATTCAAGAGGTTTGGGTCGAGATCAGGGTTTCATAAGAAACCAGTGAGAAGTGAGAGAAACATGGCTATGAAACTTAAGAATAATGGTGTTTATAGCACCGTCGAACAAAAACCCATCGGAGAAAGGCTGGAAAAAAACTTGTGCAAGGCATCAGTGACCGTCTTGTATGGTGGAGATTCATGGGGTCTTAGGGATGGAGGGAACCGGCGAGATAAGGCTCCAAGGTGGCTGGTGGTCAAAAGAGGCGAGGGTGGAGGCCGTCGGATAAGTACCAGAAGGTTCAAGAGAGAAGGAGGAGAGGAAGAGACAGATAGAGAGTGAGACTGGTCTCGAAAAATGAGGGGTCAAAGGGGGGTAGGTTAAAGTTTAAATAAGGAATAGTAATCTGGGCCGTTGATCTTATTTGATCAACGGCTCAGATTAATTCGGAGCTGGACCGGGTTAGTTTAGATATTGGGCTGGGGCGGATTTGGTTAGGTACTGGGTCAATTGGGTCTAATTAAATCTGATAGGGGTAGGGTTAAATTGGGCTAAAATTTAAATAATAAAGGGATCTGTGTTAAATAGCTAATTTCCCTCTCTTATTTTATATAAAATAGTTAAAATGATTTTAAAAACAAATTAAAGGTACTGAACAAATTAGTAACGTATAAATATTAATCTAAAAATACTGGAAATGATTTTACAATTATAAAATGCGGTTAATGTAATATAGGCTATAATTGCATTTTAACTTCTAAAATACCAAACAAATTTTTAAAAATAGGCAAAAGTTATCTTAATTATATCTTGGTGTAAATATGAGAATGGAAATAAAAAATGATAATCTGGGAATAATTATTGGATTTTGTACCTCTAAAATAAATAGTAAATTGATTTTAAAAAATCTTACAAACTAGGAAAAAATACCAAAACTCTTGGGCATGCTTATATGAGCATACACATGCTATTTTGAGAATATTTTGAGTATAAAAATATACAGGGAAGAATTGGGTATCAACAGATGCCCCTCTTTACCCGAGAAGGATGAAAGAGTTGTCGGTAAAGATATGATAGCTAATTTTGACCGAAGGAAATGATTTGAAATGTTTTGATCGAGCTCTGATTACTGAGCTGCCTACATATCCCTGGTCTTACAGGAATCAGACCATATGTAATTCAGGGCCCGTCGACGGAACATGCCGATGGAGATTTTTCCAAGAACGGGCGAGATATTTGGATTGGGGTAGCATTGCTACAGGTTTAAAAGAGCTGCGGAAACTGGTGCGGGATCGTTCCCGCTGACACGGCCGTTGCTAGCCGGTTTACCTTCAAATAACAACACGAGTGCATATTTTGTGCATAAATTTAAAACATGATGCAGGTTCCCCTTGGACCATGAATTCCTATCGTTGGACAGTTAGGATGACGTCCTCGGACCACAATTAGGATGACGTCCTCGGACTATGGTGTCCTGGGCCATGAAACATTTAGTAAGTATTCGCGGGCTATGAAATGATGTTATCGGGCTATGAGGATGATGCCTCCGAACTATGATTCCTTGGAATAATGATATGCAAAAGATAAAAGTGGGGTCCTCAGTCCATGGCATGGCGTTCTCGGGCTATGAAAATGGTGCCTCCGAACAATGACGCCTTTGGATAACCTGGTGATCTTTCAGCCCATGAAATGCAGAAGGTAGCAATCTTTTAGCCGATAGAAGACTTAAAATAAAAATGGCGATATTTCGGCCGTTGTAAAGTTTTAAACAAAATGGCGATATTTCAGCCGATGCGAGATTTAAACGATGTGGTGATATTTCAGCCGATGTAAAGACTTAAAATTAAATAAAATGGCGATATTTCAGCCGATGCTAAGTGTAAAATATAAGTGGCGATCTTTCACCCGATGCGAGATTTAAACGAAGTGGCAATATTTCAGCCGATGTAAAGACTTAAATAAAAAATGGTGATATTTCAGCTGATGCTAAGTTTAAAATATAAGTGACGATCTTTTAGCCGAAGCGAGATTTAAATGAAGTGGTGATATATCAGCCGATGTAAAGAGAGATAAAGTGGCGATGTTTTGGCCCTGCAAGACGGAGACAATGCTAAGTCTCGAAGGGCAGAATAGTAACCTTATGCAATGTAGAGAAATGCTGATGGAGACAATACTTAGTCTTGGAAGGTAGAAAGGTAGCCTTATGCAATGTAGAGAAATGCAGCTGGAGACAATGCTTAGTCTCAAAAGGCAGAAACGTAACCTTATGCAATGCAGAGAAATGTAGATGGAGACAATGCTTAGTCTCAAAAGGCAGAAAGGTAGCCTTATGCAATGCAAAGAAATGCAGATGGAGACAACGCATAGTCTCGGAAGGTAGAAAGGTAGCCTTATGCAATGCAGAGAAATGCAGATGGAGACAATGTTTAGTCTCGGAAGGTAGAAAGGTAGCCTTATGCAATGCAGAGAAATACAGATGGAGACAATGCTTAGTCTTAGATGACAAAAAGGTAGCATTATGCAATGCAGAGAAATGCATATGGAGACAATGCATAGTCTCGGAAGGTAGAAAGGTAGCTTTTTGCAATGCAGAGAAATGCAGATGGAGACAATGCTTAGTGTTGGAAGGCAGAAAGGTAGCCTTATGCAATGCAGAGAAATGCAGATGTAGATAATGAGTAGTCTCGGAAGGCAGAAAGGTATGTAGGAAATGTAAAAGGCAAGTAATGGTAAAATCTCTTAGTCGATAGCTTTATAGCTGATAGTCGATTGCTATATTATGGCTGCTGAGGATGTCGTGTACGGATAGAAATTGTAACTAGGTGATGAGTCTGGGAGTTGTATGAGTGCATAGATATCTAATGATGTTACGACTTGAGTGCCTGCATCCAAAGAAAAATTGTGAGTTTTGTAAAAGAGGGGAAGGTTAGTTCATATCCCCATGGACTTTGCTCGTCCTGATCGTCCCTTATTTAGGTGACACTGTGCGTATCCTTAGGGTAGCATTGCTAAACAAAACAATTTTGATAAAGGACATGCATGATTTAGTAAAAAATATAACATAATCATATAAAAAATAGTTTTATTTTAGTTGAACCGATGACTATGACGCGGTTCAAGAAAATGCAACCTCTCTCTTCGGAATTTTGAGGATCCTCCTCAAAATTATGTCCCAGTTTACTGGGTTGGTGCTTCCGATGGCTACGTGCGATGACTGGCCGAAGATCAACTTCGAAATTTTGAGGGTCCTCCTCAAAATTCTACCCCAGTTTCAAATTGCGGGGAGGAGGGGGGAGGGGAGAGGGAGGGGGGAATGGAAATTTTATTGAATTGTGACCGAACCCATAAGGCTGCCTACGTATCCCCTCTGAAATGGGAATCAGGTCAGACGTAGTTCAAATTACATCATAAATTAATCATAATAGTTACACATAGTAGCGCTTCATTGCATCTGAATTGATCGTCTTTGGCCAAACGTCTCCGTCCATTTCTGCAAGTATGAGGGCTCCTCTGGTTAGAACCCGGTGAACCATGTACGGACCTTTCCAGTTGGGAGAGAATTTCCCTTTTGCTTCATCTTTATGCGGGAATACTTTCTTCAACACCAGCTGTCTTGGTGTAAACTGTCTCGGCTTGACTCTTTTGTTGAAGGCTCTGGACATTCTGTTTTGATACAATTGACCATGGAAAACTGCGTTCATCCTTTTTCCATCTATAAGAGCTAGCTGCTCGTAGCGACTTTTTATCCATTCTGTGTCATCAAGTTCCGCTTCCTGCATAATCCTCAAGGAGGGAATTTCAACCTCGGTGGGGATGACTGCTTCTGTACCATAAACCAACATATAGGGAGTTGCTCCGATTGATGTGCAAACTGTGGTGCGGTACCCCAACAAAGCAAATGATATCTTCTCGTGCCACTGCTTATGTTTTTCTATCGTTTTCCTCAGTATCTTATTGATATTTTTGTTGGCCGCTTCTACAGCTCCATTCATCTGAGGTCTGTTGGCTGTAGAATTCTTGTTTTTGATCTTGAATGTTTCACACATTGCTTTCATCAAAGTCACTGTTGATATAGGAACCTTATCAGTAATGATTGACTCTGGGATGCCAAACTGACAAACGATACGGTCGCGGACAAAGTCTGCCATGACTTTCTTAGTCACTACCATGTATGATGCTTCTTCAACCCAGTTGGTGAAATAATCAATTGCCACTAGAATGAACCTGTGCTCGTTTGATGCGGCAGGCTCGATAGGTCCGATAACATCCATTCCCTATGTGGCGAATGACCACGGCGAGCTTGTTGTAGTAAGCTCGTTTGGAGGCACTTTTATCATGTCTGCATGTATCTGAAATCGATGGCACTTTCGGACGTACTGGATGTAGTCCGTTTCCATAGTCATCCAAAAATATCCCGCCCGGAGTATCTTCTTTGTTAGGACAAATCCATTTATATGTGGACCATAGGTTCCTTCATGAACTTCTTCCAACAACCTGGATGCTTCCTTTGCTTCGACACACCTTAGTAATCCCAAATCGGGAGTCCTCCTGTACAAGACTCTTCCATTGTGAAAGAAGTTGTTAGATAGCCACCAAGTGTGCGTCTCTGAGTAGCATTTGCAAGTTCTGGATATCCTCCTGTTGTCAAATACTCCTTGATGTCATGGAACCATGGTTTTCCGTCTGCTTCTTCCTCGACATGAGCACAATAAGCTGTCATGAATCTTTATCGGAATAGGATCTATGAAGTTCTTATCTGGATGCTGAATCATAGACGATAATGTAACCAATGTGTTGGAAAACTCATTCTGGACTCTAGGGATATGCTGAAATTCTGTCTTTGCGAACCTCTTCCTCAACTCCTGTACATGATGCAGATAAGGGAGTATCTAGGAGTTCTTGGTCGCCCATTCACCTCGGACCTAATGTATGAGCAAATCTGAATCCCCGATCACTAGTAACTCCTAAATGTTTATATCAATGGCCAGCTTGAGCTCTAAGATGCAGGATTCGTATTCGGCCATGTTGTTGGTGCAGGGGAACCTGAGTTTGGCAGATACCGGATAATGTTGGCCGGTTTTCTGATACTAGGACTGCTCCTATGCCAACTCCTTTGAAATTTGCTGCTCCATCAAAAAACATTCTCTATCCATCATAGGATTCTGCAATATCTTCTCCTATGAAAGATACCTCCTCGTCAGGAAAATATGTCTTTAGAGGCTCGTATTCTCCATCTACAGGATTCTTGGCGAGATGATCTGCCTAGGCTTGTCCTTTGATTGCCTTCTGAGATACGTAGACAATGTCAAATTCACTCAGCAGGATTTGCCACTTGGCTAGTTTGCCAGTGGGCATGGGTTTCTGAAAGATATATTTCAGCGGATCCATTCTTGATATAAGGTAAGTGGTATAGGCACATAAATAATGCCTCAACTTCTGAGCTACCCAAGTCAGAGCATAATAGGTGTGTTCCAATGGGGAATAATGGGCCTCGTACGGGGTGAACTTCTTACTGAGATAGTAGATGGCCCACTCCTTTCTCTCCGTTTCATCATGTTGTCCCAAAACACAACCGAATGTCCCATCCAATACTGCAAGGCAGAGCAATAGAGGTCTACCTGGTTCGAGCGAAACCAAAATCGGCGGCGTTGACAGGTATTCCTTGATTCTGTCGAACGCTTTCTGGCAATCATCAGTCCATTTGGTAGCGGCGTCCTTCTTCAACATTTTAAAGATCGGATCACAAATGACACTGGACTGAACTATGAACTTGCTAATATAGTTGAGTCTCCCCAGGAAACTCATAACGTCTTTCTTGTTCTTTGGCGATGGCAATTCTTGAATGGCTTTAACCTTTGATGGATCCAGTTCTATTCCTTGTCGACTTATAATGAATCTAAGTAGTTTTTCGGCAGGAACCCCAAATGCGCATTTGGCGGGATTCAGTTTTAGATTGTACCTTCTTAGTCTGTTGAAGAACTTCCTCAGATCTTCCATGTGGTCAGTGGCTTTCTTGGATTTGATGATGACATCATCTATATATACCTTGATTACTTTATGTATCATGTCATGGAAAATAGTAGTCATGGACCTCATGTAGGTGGCCCCAGCGTTCTTTAATCCAAACGGTATCATTTTGTAACCATACATCCCCCATGGTGCAATAAAAGATGTTTTCTCAGCGTCGTCCTCATCCACCCATATCTGATGAAACCTTGCAAAACAATCAACAAATGACTGCAGCTCATGCTTGGCGCAATTGTCAATTAGAGTGTGTATGTTTGGCAAGGGGAAGTCACCTTTCGGACTGGCCCGGTTGAGATCCCGGTAGTCGACACAGACTCTAACCTTCTCGTCCTTCTTCGGTACTGGTACAATGTTGGCTAACCATTTTGGATACTCTACTACCCTGAGAACCTTGGCTTTGACTTGCTTGGTGACTTCTTCCTTGATCTTCAAACTCATGTCAGGTTTGAACTTTCTGAGCTTCTACTTTACCGGGAGACATGTTTGTTCGGTTAGCAACTTTTGAGCTACAATGGATGTACTGAGACCAGTCATATCATCATACGACCAAGCGAATCTGTCCTGATATTCTTTTAGGAATCCCATGTACTCTTCCTTTTCCTATGGTGACAGATGAACACTGATGCGTGTTTCGTTGACATTCTCTGTATTTCCCAAGTTAACAACCTCAATCTCATCCAGGTTGGACTTAGTTCTATTTTCAAAATCCTCAACCTCTTTAACAACCTCTTCTGGTATATCATTCTCTTCTAGGTCTATATCCGTTTGTTGTATTGTCTCGTTGCAAGTCACAATCGTTGGTTCATCAAGATAATTAATACTAATGCTGTGTAAATAAAGTAAATGATAAAAGGTAATAAGAGCGAGATTTATAGGAAACTGAAATGCTTTGATAAATTTCATAATCGTTTTGAACATTGGAGCTCTCAAAATTAAAATGCGGAAAGGAAATAAACTAGCGAAAAAGTAAAAGGTAATGCATGATGCTTTGTTCAGCCTTGCTACCCCGAAGCTTTTCGGGCTCTGGTGGTTTTGATGGACCAATTATTGAGGCACGCTCCTCGACTGACAGCTTGTATGGAAGGGACTTTCTCTCCTTCCTCCTCAAAAATGACACAGCAGTCCATATTGTCGTCTTCCAAATATAGATTCCTTATTATTGCCGATGCTTCCTCTTCTTTTGACCCATATATGACATCTGCTGGCTAGAAAGTCTACTCCAAGTGAGGTATCAGATGCTCTAGTGGGTAGTAGGGACTGCTCCATGATGGCGACCAATGGTTGAACTCCTCCTAAGTGTATTCATACCCCAAGCCAAAAGTGGTGCCATGTTTCTTTAGCTTAATGGTTTTGGTGATTCCCTAGAGGTTTTTGCCAAGTCCCTTACCAGATTCGTATCCACACCAATTCAGTATGCTTTCAATCTTGTTATCCCACTATTTATCCTTGTCCACGACGTTGACCCGCTCTATGTGGTGGTAGGTTTCTTCGCCTTTTTTCCTTCTTCCTCCTATTGCCGGGATGGTCTTGCGACTGTATATGGGACTGCTACCATCGCCATGAATAATCAACTCTTGGTGATTCCACTCAAATTTTATCGCCTGGTGTAGGGTTGATGCTACGGCTCTAGCAGCGTGAATCCAGGGCCGTCCCAACAACAAATTTTAAAATGCTGGGATGTCTATCACTTGAAAGTCAACGTCGAACCAAGTCGGTCCCATTTATAGACACAAACTGATTTGCTCAATAGTGGACCTTTGGGATCCATCGAAAGCTTTGACATTGATGGCTCCATCCTTGATCTCATGAGGCTCTTTCTTAATGTTTTGAGGTTAACCAACGGACAAATATTGAGAATGGACCCTCTGTTAACCAGAATTCTGGTGATGAAATAATCCTTGCAATGCACAGTGATGTGCAACGCATTGTTGTGGCTCGGCCCTTTTGGTGGAAACTCATCTTCGTGGAAAGTGATTTTGTGACTCTCCGATACTTGCCCAACCATGTTTGCCATTTTTCCTCCAATTATGTCGCTGGGCACATATGCCTTGCTCAACACTTTCAATAAGGCATTTTTATGTGCGTCAGAGCTTTGTAGTAGGGCTAAGACGGAGATATGGGCTGGCATCTTGTTCAACTGATCGATGACCGAATACTGTTTGGCTTGTATCTTCCTCCAGAGGTCATCAGGCCCAGTTTCAACGACAGTTGGTCATCCAGAGGCTTGCTTGCTGAATAAGCCAGATGTTCTTGAGTATAAACCCTGCTGGTTCTGGTCATACCGTGTGCTGCAATTGCTTCTCCAGATTTGGTTTTTCCTTTCCTTCTCGCCTCGGCGGTGTAATCCTAAGTAATGGCCTTCGTATGAAATGGTGCTATGATTGACATAGCCACAAGAATAGGTACCCTTTCTTTGAGAGGTAACACAGTAACTTCAAATGGTACAAGTGCCTTTGGGGATCCAAACTCGACCTCAATCGGTCCTGGCGCCTTTGCAGAAGAAGGTGCCTCGAACTCAAGTGGTATGAACATGTTCACTTCAGCATCTCCAGAAGGCTGGATCTGGACTACAATCAGATTAAGTGTGACAGTTGGTTGCTTTTTCTCGTCATCTTCAGCAATCAATCCGATCGATCCTTTGTGGTTCCAATCATCTTCTATCTCTATCATGTGAACACTTTCGCCTTTGTGGTCGGGCAGGGGGTTGTTGCGAACATTAAGAGCAGGTTCATTTGCCACAATAATCTTATTGTCAATTAAAGCTTAGATTTTATCCTTCAGAGAGCGTCATTCATCAATGGTATGCCCTTCATGCCGGAATGGTATGCACAGGTTTTGTTCGGGTTGACCCATTGGGAAGGATTTGCTAGAGTTATTGCAGGGATAGAGGTGACGTAACCAGCAACTTTAAGCCTTTCATACAGCTGGTCAATTGGTTGGGCGATGATGGTGTATTGTTTGGGAGGCCTACGGTCGATGTTAGGTCATGGCCTAGGGAAGTTTTGGCGGGTGGGAGGTGATTGATTGTGAAAGCTGCTGAGAATTATAGGCTTGGTAGACGGGTGCGAGTTAGGAATATCTTGATGAGATAGGTTGATATGTGGGGGGTGGAGATGATTAGTATTTTATTGGGGATTTCATTCTCTATGCAACCATCACGGCACTCACATCCCTTTTCTTGGATGCGCCGCCAGACTGTAGAACCTTGTTGGTGGCCTGCAATGCTTCAAATTTAGTGATCATACCACTTTTAATGCCATCCACGATCCTTTCTCGTTGCTTGATGATGTCGGAGAATTTCTGGCATTCAATCAACATCAACCTCTCATAGTACTGTTGGTCTTGAGCCCGGACGAAAAACCTATTCATTTGTTCTTCTTCTAAAGCCGGCCTAACCTTAGCAGCTTCTGATCTCCAACATGTAGCACACTCACGGAATGTCTCCGTGGGTTTGTTCTTTAAGTTCTTGATGTAGAATACATCTGGCACATTTCCGTATTAAATCTGAACCTATCCATGAAATAGGACGCCATACCTACCCAACTCATCCACTTCTTGGGGTCTTGGCATATACCAAGATAGAGCAACCCCTTTTAGACTTCTTATAAAGAGCTTCATGCGAATATTTTCATCTCTTCCGTCTCCGACCATCTTATCGTAGTACGTCCTCAAATGGACTCTGGGATCCCCCTGTGCCATCAAACATTTCAAACTTGGGAGGTTTGTACGCCTCAGGAAGTTCGACATCTGGCGGAATGCAAAGGTCCTCATAATTCAGCCCCTCGATACCTTTGTTTCTTTCAACACCTTGGACTCGGCTAGTAAGCTTCTTGAGTTCTGCGGATAGATTCCTAATAAGAGAGTCTTTGTCATCAAACTCCGGTGTTATTGAAATAGATTGAGTATATTACGGTATGGTTTCCACATAGATGTGGGTGTTGTGGGGATGATCGTTTGTGGAGTTTAGTCGTTCGGGAAGTGTCCTCCTTCATTTCCCTCAGCATTATGGTAGTTTTTGATCCTCTGGATGAACTTCATTTCCAACTATACCAAACGGCGCTCCAAATACCCTAGTCGCTTGTTGGCGCAGATAGCCATATCTTTCCATTCTCCAATCAACTTTTGATGGGCTTCTTGAATTTCCTGCTGCTCGTTTTTGCACTCCCGAATCCTCTTGCTCAATTGATTGTACTTAACCTGTATTTCACCCTTTTAGTCGATGACCCTGTGACCTCGAAAAAACTCGGGTTGTCCTAACCCACCATGATCGTCTTCTAACAAACTTCGATAGTAGAGAGTATAACCGGCATGGTACCTGTCTGGTTCTATCGAGTCCTTTCCCAAGATGATTTTGCAATGCCACATGAGTTGGGCTTGACATTTTTGAGGGCTATCGTCGTCTTGAAAGTCATCCCTAAAGTGACTCATCTTGTTGACCTTTGGTATGACCTGCTTTCTTCCTGACTGTCTAATGACTCAGACAGGGACACAGGGATAAGTTCCTCTCAAACCAATAAGTATAAGAAATGGTGTGTCCCAAGATCGGATGATGAGCCTTTCAGTATGGAACCTTTCGAACATCTACTGCACTTTAACTTCTTTCAATTTTCAAACAACTCTACCCACCTTTTAGCATCTTCTGGTTGAGCAAACATGTTAGGCATATAATTCATTCGTTTTGGCTTATGGAAGGCGATATGATCATCCCAGTCTTTGCATAGAATCTCTTGCCGATATTCAACCTTTTTTAGGTTTTCCATGAGCCAGAGTTGAAGTAATAAGTTACAACCCTCAAAGTGTTTGGCCCCTAGTTGACATTTTTCAAGGGCTCGGTATATTTTAGTGACAATCATTAGTACAATGCTAAAAGGCTGCCTGCCAATTCCTTCCATCAAAGTCTTGGTGACCAAGGCCAGTCTGGTATGGATCCTAGCATTCTTCTTAGGAAACACTATCATCCCCAAAAAGCAGAACATAAAGACGAAGATTCTTCTGTGGATATGCCCCAATGATGTGAGGGCGAATTCATCTGGGTAAGTGCGGTAGGACTTGCTATGGCCGTACCTCTCATACAGATAGTCAAAAGGAATGTAAGAATCCTTCAAGCAAGTCAAGTCTGTATTCTTCTTTAATCCCAACATTTTGGGGAAGCCCCTACCCTTGCGATTTTCTGGAAGAAGAAAACCCGGAGTCTCCCATGGAATACCAGCTAATCCTCCTATTTCCTCGAGCAAGGGTGTTATCTCAAGGTCCCCGAATCGGAACACAAATCTGTTGGTATCCCAAAATAAAGTTGCAGCCTCTATGATTCTGTTGTCGGGTTGGATTTCCAAAACAGAAGGCAAATTTCCCAAATATTTGCAGACGAGAGTCTGATCACTGGAGTGAAGGTCTTCCCACCAGCTTAGCAACCTTGGGTGCATTTTAGTTACTATGCCGAATCTGGGGACTTTGTGCCTTATTTTCTATAAAAAAAAGTGTTACACCCTTACCCCGCCAAACTCTACTTATTTAAACCAATAACTATCATAAATGGCATTTAGTTCTCCAAGTAAATGCACAGAATATGGTGGCGTCCATTTGGGTTTTCAGGAAACCCAGTGGACTTTGGACAAGGATATCTTAAAGAGTCATTATGTGGACACCATAACTGACTCGGCTAGGTTTGACCATGATGCATGCATAGTTAAATAGAGTAAGGTTTCTATGGGGTATTAGACCGGTACCCTTGAGCGGACAACTCAAGAGGGAAAGGCACGGAACCGTCGATTGCACCACTGATCGACTGGTTTTACCGCAAATACGCCTTTGCCAAATTTAGGGGGTGATAATATCAGAAAGGCGCAACCACTCATTATAAGCGTAGCTATGGTATTTTGTTTGGCACGAGTGGAATATGATGTTTAAAATGCAATTACAAGAATGAAACAAGTTGTCACGTATTTGCACGTTCATAAAGTAATGATTACAATAATTGCTCATAAATACAACAGTATTGAAGTAAAGTGGTAAAAGCATTAACGAAAAGAAAACAAAGAGCCAAGTTAGTTTCGAAGTAGAAGAGAGATAAAAACATTAAATAAAAGCAATAAAGAAGCAACAAAGAAGCAAATGACATGAAGTGGTAAAAGCCTAAAGAATATCCCTAGCAGAGTCGCCATGCTGTCGACGCCCCCTTTTTCTCGCGAAGTCGGGTTTACGACATTTGGGAGGACAACTCGTTCCCTTTTGGGATTTGGATTTTTGAAATTAAAGAGTTGCCACCTAATGATTGAAGTGCGTTAGGACACTAGGAAGGGGGTTGAGTTTAAGGAACCAAAGTTTGGGTAAGGGCTAGAAATTATCTTGAGGGGAAGGTGTTAGGCACCCCTCAAGATCCACTAGTGTGGTTTCCGGCCATGTTATATTGTGACTTCACATAATCAAGTAAGCAATCAAGGGTTCAAATATACAACACTGAAAATAAGTTAAAAACTTTTGAAGGAAAGTAGTGAGGGCAGAAATTTATGAAAAAAGATTTGAATAGTTTTATGAGAAGAGATGAAAGCAAACAAAGGGAGAGGGGTCCTAGGTTAATGATTTATATGGATCACATCAATGCAATATTCAGTAATCGCTCCTTAGAAAAAGGGCTACATGAGATATTAGCGCATCGGTCATCATCTCCATATTCTACCCTTCCCACCCCCTAAAGGTTATTAAACGCGTGAGTTGGTCACGAATACGTATTGCGTGCTATTACCCCCGTCCCGTCCTATAAGTCCTGGAGGGTATTTAGGACCACTATTCCTATGTGGTAAGGACTAGGCTGAACCCTTAGGTTTAAAGGCTAAAATGCTAAGCGAAATACATAACAAATAGGACTGCACATAAGGGAACATACAAAGACAAATAAAGGCTCACAGATCCCTCCACATGTGAACACATAATTAGCACATCTCAAACGCATTCAAGGTCTCAAAGATAGGAGTTTTTTAAAAAAAAGAATAGGTAACAACAGTTGAGTTAGTGAAAAGAACCGTTAAAGAAGGGTTTAAAAAATGAAATAGTGACAGTAGCTTTACGAGGTGCGGGGCAAGTAAAATATCACGATTATGGGCAAAGAATGGTAGCCCAGTAGTTTGAAAACATAAGAAATCAGAAACTCAATAAGAGTAAATAGATGCACCATTTCAAAATCATTTCCAGATAGCGCAGGATATTTAATAAAAACAGAGTGAACTTCAGGGGGTCAAAGCAAGAATGGGAGCTGCAGAGTTCAAAATTAAAGAGGTTTGTTAGTCTCAAACTGGTAACCGCATGATTAATCGATTCTGATCAGGCCTAAAGTTTTCCTAGACGTCGTATGCATTGCCTAACTATTTTAAAGGGTGAACATGCATATTTGATCCTTTTTTTAGTTTCAAAAGAGGTACAAAAAAAGTTAATCAATCTTATATTATTAGATTAAGCATGCTAATTAGGCATTTGACAATTGCAACTGAGACAAGTATGACACCCTAAGTAACAGGATGTCTAATACACATAGGAGTTCTTAAAACATGATTTCTAAATGCCAATGAGAATGCAGCAACAATTATTTTCTTATTACAATTATTTGCTCATTATTAACTGATCATGGTTGCAAGATAAACATGATAACTGGCTGAGAGTAAAGAACCTAAAGCAGGATCTCTAGTGAATGAGATGCATGTCCTATACAGGTTGTCTATTGCGCAGATAAGTGAATAAAATCCTATAAGCATGTTTTCTACCTGCTATTTAAACTAAGCATGCATAACCCCCCCCCATCATATTCACTATTCAGCCCCCCAATAGTTCGTTTACAAATTATTACAAACCAATGATAGCTGAATTACAGTAATAAAGAACAAAATAAGAAGTTATTCAATAGGGAGCCTTCAATCAGGCCCAGCCATCCAACCTCACTCCTTTCGAGTTTCACAGCCTTTGCCATGGTCTGGGTGTGGCAAAGCTCCCTGGGGTCCCATTGGGGTCCCTAGCCAACACCAGCACCCAAACACTTATTAGAATATAGGACAAGTGTAGTGTGGGATTACCAGGCTTGTGTGTCAAAGTTCAGTGAGTACTCAGAGGTACCCAAAGAAATGCTCACACGAAGAGGGTAGAACCTATTCTCTAAGAGTAGTTTGAAGTGCACGAAGGAGTGGAAAATTGGTAATTTAAAGAGTTTACACAAAGTTGGAGAGTTTCACACAAGGATAATGGGCAAAGGAGACAAATAGATCACATAGACATCACCAAGGATACAGAGAGTTAATAAAAACTTACTAAGCATGGGTACACAAAATCAAAAGAGTTTAAAGAGACTTTGAAATAGTAAGATTTAGGCATAAATGTAAATAGTAACAGCATATTAGTCATAACAGGTAAGATTAGGAACAAGCACTACTCATGAGCATGCAAGTATCAACAGGCAAACCAGGAATCAATCATGTGTTGCATAGTAGAAGCATAAGTAGAAAACAATTAGCAATAGAACACATTGAAGTAGTAATAACCACATTGGTTTGGAGCATGGAATTTAATCCGAACATACCAGTAATCAGAGAACACATCAAAATGCAAAATCCAAGTATAAGCATAATATTAGCCTTCAGCAGGCTAAAGACAGTCAGGAACAGGGAGCAACAACAGCACAAGAGAGAAAAAGAGAGAAATAGCACAAGAGAGAGCAATGTGATTGATGTGTGTATTTGTGATATGCAATGTGTTCGTTGTTATTGAGAAAGAGAATGTGGGGAGGGTACTTATAGTACTGAATACGAGTAAACAACAAGGTAGCCGTCCCTGATTAAGGAACTGGCATCAATCATAATCAAATCAATATATGGACTCCCCTTTAATGAAGGAGTCAGAGTCAAACGGTAATAAACAATCATTTAAAAGGAAAGAAATCACAAAGTATGGTATGATCACATGAGGAAACAGAATAGCATAAAGTATGCAATAAAGACTAGGTGCATGATACTCTAATTAGGGAAATAGGTTAGGCAAATCAATCAGCATATTTGTGCACACATATAGGGCAAAATACCACTTTAATTCTGGAAAATAGTTTTCAGAATAATGAAAGAGATTGAAAACCTAGGAAATCAGTATTAATCGAGGAAAGTATCCCACAAATTAAGGATGCAATTCGAAATTAGTTCCAAACCATAGGAAAAATATGCAGAATCACAATATAAGGCAAGTATTACAGTTTCAAAGAGGGTTTGTAAGAATCAATATAAAATAACATGTAAACAATCAGAGAAACCTGAAGCGAAGGACACAGAATGGTAGGGGGATGAAACACTAGCAACAAAGTTAAAGCAAAGAGCACGGAACTCAAAGAAGAACCCAGAAGAACACAAAAATGAGCAAATAATACAAACACAAACATATAAAACTAGGGTTTCATCAGACTTAAGAAAAATGTTGAGAAATAGTGCTGAGAATCACGAATTAGTACTCAAAATCAAAAAATAAAGTGATTTTAAAAAGGGGTTCAGAAACCCTAGTTTCAAAAAGGGAACAAAAATGTTTAAAACTTGAGCCATTGTAAAGATCGACTAGAGAGTAGTGCAAAATATAAAGGCGTGAGTTAAAAATCATTGGAAATACAGAGATTCAAGAGGTTTGGGTCGAGATTAGGGTTTCATAAGAAACCAGTGATAAGTGAGAAAAATCTGGCTGTGAAACTCAAGAATAATGGTGTTTATAGCACCGTCGAACCAAAACCCATCAGAGAGAGGCCAGAAACAAACTCGTGCAAGGCTTCAGTGACTGTCTTGTATGGTGGAGACTCATGGGGTCTCATGGATGGAGGGAACCAGTGAGATAAGGCTCCAATGCGGCTGGTGGTCGAAAGAGGCGAGCTGGAGGTGGCCGGAGAGAGGGTGGAGGCCATCAGAGAAGAACTAGAAGGTTCTAGAGAGAAGGAGGAGAGGCAGATCCATATAGAGAGAGAGACTGGTCTCAAAAAATGAGGGGTCAAAGGGGGTAGGTTAGAGTTTAATTAAGGAATAATAATCTGCGTCGTTGATCTTATTTGATCAACAACTCAGATTAATTCTGAGCTGGGCCGGGTTGGTTTAGATATTGGGCTAGGGCGGATTTGGTTGGGTATTGGGTCAATTGGGTCTAATTAAATCTGATAAGGGTGGGGTTAAATTGGGCTAAAATTGAAACAATAAAGGGCTCTGTGTTAAATAGCCAATTTCCCTCTTTTATTTTATATAAAATAGTTAAAATGATTTTAAAAACAAATTAAAGGTACTGAACTAATTAATAACGTATAAATATTAATCTAAAAATACTAGAAGTGATTTTACAAGTATAGAAGTGCTGTTAATTATAATATAGGCTATAATTGTAATTTATGCAATTTAACTTAGAAAATACCAAACAAACTTGTAAAAATATGCAAAAATTACCTTAATTATATCTTGGTGTAAATATGAGAATGAAAATAAAAAATGATAATCTGAAAATAATTATTGAATTTTGTACTGCTAAAATAGATATCAAATTGATTTTAAAAATACTTATAAACTAGGAAAAAATACCAAAACTCTTTGGCATGCTTATATGCGCATACACATGCTATTTTGAGTATAAAAATATACAGGAAAAAATTGGGTATCAACAAGGCCGTCCCATCTTTCTACTCTTGTAAATAATACAAACGTACTTTACCGAGTCCCTCGCCTATATAAGGGGGACTCACCCCACTTTGTAAGGGGCTGATATTGCTCCACTTCTCCGATAAGCAATAATATCTCTCTCTCTTTCTTCTAAGTTATCAGTGTTTTTCGACCTCGAGGTCACTCTAGCATTTTGTTGTTCTTCATTTGTTCTTCATTATTTAGTTCAAGATTGATGGTATAAAGCCTTGTTTATCTATATCCCTACCTGTTATCCCCTTCCCGACTACCCTCGATACGACCGAGATAGGTGCGAGGCCTGTCCCCGAGGTATCTACTAGCTTGCTCTAAGCCCGGGAACGTCCCCTTACTAGTTCGATTATCGCTTTGGCTAACTCGATCTTTACTATTTTACTCCATGTTTTAGTACAAATCACCCTTATATACTACCTCGTCAACAGATTATGTATTTTTAGAATCCTATTTATAAATTTAATTTTTGTTACCATTTCACGGTAAACAACCGTGTCGTTTCTGTTATTTCTTATGGTGACGACGAGAGTAAAAGCATGAAGGGTGTTGTCGTGCACGTGTTACTATTGCATTATTCCTGGTGATACAAATAAGGTGTTTATTATGCTTCTCTATTGGATTATTTTCAGTACTTGATATTCCCCGCATCATGTTCCCCTTCCATCTTTATTTGTTATTTTTTGTTGTTATTGTTTTGCTCGTATATGATTTAACTACACAGATTTATTTGGTTATCATGTCCTAGCCTCATCACTACTTCCCCGAGGTTAGGCTTGACATTTACCAGTACATGGGTTCGGTTGTACTGATACTGCACTCTGCACTTTTTGTGTAGATTTTGGTGCTGGGCCTTGTGAGTAGATTCGAGGTTGCTGCCTTCAGTCCAGGGAGGCCAAGGTAGATCTGCTGGCATTCACAGAGCCTAAAGTCTCCTTTCCCTGTTTTAGTTTCTTCTATTTCGAGAACAGTTGTACTTCTTTCAGACTTATATTTGTAGTAAATCTTAGTCGTTCGTGGATTGTGACACCAGATCATTAGGGTAGTTACGCATTAGAATTGTTGGATTGCTATATCACTTCCGCATTTCATAATTATTTTGTTTTAGTTATTATCTGTTCCAATTTGAATTAATAATAATAGTGGTAAAACTGTAACTGTCGGCTTGCCTAGCTTTCAAGAGTAGGCGCCATCACGATTCCCGAAGGTGAGAAAATCCTGGTCATGACAATAGAAGTGAATCAAACCAATGTTACTCAGTAGTAGTTACCTCGAGGTGGGCTTAGAACAATAAGAACAATTAAGCAAGAAAAATAAAGTAAGAACAATTGAGCTAAAAGTCAATGCTGATGAAGAGTAGGCGAAAAGGTAGAGAGTATATTGTTTTATCAATGATTAGATGGATCTTACAAATGATTGGGGTCCCCTTTATATAATAGGGGAACCCTAAATCAGATATATTTCTATTTACAGTAAGGGATATTCTTGGTACAGCTTTCTAACTGCCTAGTACGGAATCGTACAATCTTATTTCGGGATTTGCGCCATGATTTTGGGGACGTGGCAAGAATCTAGCTCATTTTGTTGTAAATAAATAACGGTACTATTTTAGGGTCGAGCATACTCAGCCTTGGTATTCCTCGTATTCCTATCTCTCGAGCACTGCACTCTGTCTTCGAATTCGAATCTGGTCCACCGGGCTCAAACTCAAACTTTCCCGACCTCGGTCCCAGGATAGACCCTCGAACCTATAAATCGGAGGCATACGATCTTGACCGTATACAAAAGTTCCAAACGAGTACACACAAAATCTAACTTTGGACGAGCATATATATATATATATATATATATATATATATATATATATAAGGAGTTATATGGTGGCAACCTATCAAATGAAAGATCTTCGAGTCTAGTTTCCAACGCTTCAAACCGTTTTGGATATTTCTACAAGGAGTGATGGACGTTTTAGTAAAAGGTGTCAAGCAGAGAAAAACTTGTAATACGAGGTATAACTTGCACAGCGCAAGATACAACTCGCTGAAGCACCTATGCCTATATAAGTCAGTCACGAGCAGCAACCATTTTTGGGGATTTTCTTGAGCTAGGGATTGGTTCTTTCATAGTAGATTTGACCTTAGGGACTACTTAAGAATACAAGGTGAGTTTTTTTTCCCGATATTTTAAGTTAATAACATTCTATTAGCACTAGTATTAACATCATTAAATCTTTGAAATCCCCGACAATATTTCAAGTTGTTCAAGAACACCAAATTTTCCAAACATTGGATTTTTAAGAAAGAGCTTCAAGAAGGTAATACTAATGCTTCAAGCTCATTTCTTATGAGTCGGTGAGAGTAATTCTAATAATTGTTTCAAGTTGTTATGGTTGGATAATTGATTTCATAAACCCTAGTTCATGGCATGAATAGTGTTATTCAAAAAAAGAGGAAAAGCTAAATAGTGTTATTAGAAATGAAATTAAAAGATGCAATTAACGTATGGAATCATTTTCTAGCATAGTTGGAAGTGCCCAACTAAGTAATCACCAAATTGAATGTTTTGGAAATGTTGGTTAAGGAAGACGATGAATAGTAATTTGATGGTGTTGGTAAATTAATGTAGTATCATTGATGACTTCAAATGGTTATTAAATGATAAGAGTAAAGTTGAATGTGCTAGTAAGCGAACCTACTAGACGATTTGAGCTGGAGCGTGTAGCCAACATGTAGGCCATAAATGAATATTGATAAATATTTTTGATTGTAATTGGGGTTGTAATTGTAGATATCAATTTGTTAGCGGCGTATGAGCATTTTACTGAATGTTATGATGTCGGAGGAGGATTAAAAGCTTGTGAATAATAATAAATCAAAAGCGAGTTTTGGAGCGTTGGACATCGGTCAAGTTGGTTGAAAGGCTTGGGAGCCGGCTATGGAACTTCGGAGCGAGGTAATTCTCTTTTATAACCTTGTAAAAGGGAATTAACCCCATAGGTGAACTAAATTAATATGTGCCTCTATTAGTGGGGGATACGTAGGCATGATGTAACGAGAGTTCGTACGTAGATACTAGCCATGTCTATGTCTGGGTAGTTTTAAGTTTACACCATGCCTTGTTGACATTGTTATTTAATTTATTTTTGTTATTTTCCTTGATAAGAAGCGAGATAGAGTTTGCTTATTAAATGTCTTGAAAAGTGTGGAAATTGAGGAGTTTGAGATTTTAAAAGTTTTCATTTGAACTTCGTATTTTTGAAGAGAATTTAAGAATATTATAATAACTTAAGAAATCTTTGTGTAACAGCGTTGCAATTATATTCCGTGAGTGGGGTAAATTTCCATTACTCTCATGGGAGCGGGTCGTTCGCCTATGCAGATTAAATAAATGCATCTATGGTTCGTGCCGTTCGACCCTCGGCAGTGCACAATTTATATTTATATGTTAGTTCGTGCCGTTTGACCTCGGCAGTGCACGGTTTATATTTATATCTTGGGTCGGGCCGTATGACCTCGGCATGATTTGCACATGATTGAATTGATTGCTTTGGAATTTATAATAAATGATATTGCCTCATTGGCATGAGATAAATTGTTAAACGATGAGAAATAAATTTGGAGATTTCTTAGTTATACAAGAATTATTTACTCACTTCAAAATAATAAGCTTACAGCCGCTTTATATAACCCTTTTTTAAATCATATCATTGGAATTTTAGTTTTAGCCCATAGTAAGTGCGGGAATCGACCCCTCATCACCACTTCTTCGAGGTTAGACAGGATACTTACTGAGTACGCATTATTTTAGTACTCATACTACACATGCTGTACATTTTATTGTACAGGCACATGTATCTCTAGCGGCCTTATGGGCGCAGCTGCGTGTTTTATACGGGGACTTAGGTGAGCTGCATCTTATGTTAGGACCCACAGTCTCCTTCAGAGTATTTATATTTCTCTCTCTCCTGTCCAAGTTGTATTCTGGACATATGATGTATTTTATGTTATTTTTCCTAGTTGATGCTCATGCACTTGTGACACCGGGTTCTGGGATGATTATGGGTTATTCAATATCGAGATTTTGAAAAAAATAAATTATTATTTACTCTGAATTTTTCCACATTCTACTATTTAATTGAAGTACTACTATGATTCCAATGATATTTAAAACAAGAGACCTAAATTGAGTATTAAATTGTTGGCTTGCCTGATAGTGATGTTTGACGCCATAACGACCTTTAATGGATTTTGGATCGCGAATGTAAGTGACTTTAATCTACTTTCTTCAATTTTCCATTACAGTTCATAAGTTTTCAACATCAAATCTAGCATTTTCATGGTAAAATTAGGGGATTTTATAAATTTGCGATTTAGGCCTCAAATTGAGGTCAAATTCTAAAACTAATTACATACATGGTGTAACAATCCGATCGGTCATTTTGAGCTCTAGCACGTTGTTTGGTAGTTTGAGGCCACGAGTAGCTTCACTACTGGTATTATGAATTATCATGGTTGGAATTGAATTTCAAGAAGTTCGGGTTTGATTTGGAAAGAGAATTCTCATTTTGGAATCTTCAAGTTGGAAGAATTTGCTAAGATTGAAATTTTGAGTAAACGACCTCGAAATCAACACTCAAAGGTTTCAGCAGGTCGTATGATGATTTCGGACTTGGGAGATGCTCGGGTCGGGTTTTGGATGATCCGGGAGCGTTTCAGTGCCTATTGTGGAAGTTAGCATTTTGGAAGAATTTAATAAATTTAGGTTGGAGTGCATTTCAAAGCCATCGATGTCCATTTGGGATTCCAACTCTGGAAATAGCTTTGTATGGTGATTATGACACTAGGAGCGCGATTAGAAGTGGATTTGGAGGTTCGTAGGTCATTTTGGAGTCATTTTGCTAAAGTTAGAAACTTTAAGGTTTTTTCAGAAGTTTGACCGGAAGTAGACTTTTTGATATCGGGGTCGGATTTTGATTTCGAAAGTTAGATTAGGTCCATAATGTCGAATATGACTTGTGTGCAAAATTTAAGGTCAATCGGACATGATTTGAGAGGTTTCAGCATCGAGTGTTGATGTTTGAAGTTCTAAAGTTCATTAAGCTTAAATTGGGATGTGATTCCGATGTTGTTTGATGTGATTTGAAGGCTCGACTAAGTTCGTGATGTGTTTTGGTACGTGTTAGTATAATTGGTTAAGGTCCTGAGGGCCTTGGTGGAATCCAGATGGTAAACGGATCGAGTTGGACATGGAAGAAAGGCTGAGGGCTACTGTCATATGGTGTAACTACACCTCGAGGTTTTGGTCGCAGGTGCGGAGCCTCATAAGAGGCCATGAGGGTCGCATATGTGATTTTGGCTGGGAGTGCTGGGACCGCAGATGCGTTCATCCCACCACAGAAGCAGGACCGCACCTGCGGAAGAGAAGGTGCAAATACGGAGTTCAGGAGCTGGAGGAGGACCGCATAAGCGGATTATATGCCGCACCTACGGAGCCACAGAAGTGGTCAAGTGACCGCAGGTGCAAGAATCAATGGGCAGTGAGGTTTCTTTAAAGAGATGGTTTGGATCATTTTCACTCCATTCTTCCATGGGATCCAATTTTGGAGCAACTTTGAGGTGCAATTTTCATCACCAAGCATGAGGTAAGTGGTTTATGATAGTTTTAAGTTAAATACATGATTATACATGGATTTGAACATGAAAATTAGTGGAAAATTTGGGATTTTGAGGAAAACCTAGAAATTTGTATTCTTGGATTTTGACCACGAGTTTGGACATGAAATTGAGAGTAAATTATATATTTGAGTTCGTGAGGTTATGGGTAAATTTTATCTTCAAAAAATTTCGGAGTCTAGGCACGTGGTTCCGAGGGTGATTTTTATCGACTTTTCGATCGGGGTTATAAATTATTATAAATTGGATTATAATCAGTATTCGAGTGTATATTAATGGGTTTGCATAATTATTGGCTAGTTTTGGAACACTGAGCATCGATTTGAGTCGTCAGAAGGGCTTGGAAGTCGGTTATGGAACTTCGAAGCGAGGTGAGTCTCCTTTCTAACCTTGTAGGAGCGAATTAACCTCATAGGTGAAATAATTAAATTTTTTCTCCTATTTTTTGGGGGGATACGTATGAATGAGGTGACGAAAGTCTGTGGGTAGCTACTATTATGCCTATGTCCGGGTAGTCCTCGGCTATATCATTCCTTGTTGATAATGTTGATGATTGATGTTATTGTTCGCCTTGAGAAGAAATAGGATTGAGGTTGCGTAATAACTGTGTTGAAAGGTAGTTTAATTAGGGAATTTAAAAATTTACGTGTTTCCATTAAACTAAGTATTTTCGAAAAGAATTGAGCAAATCTTATAATAACTTAAGATATCTTTGTGTAACCACGCCGCCTGTATATTTTTTGAGCGGGGTAATTTCCTCAAAAGCTACAATTTGGATTTCCCTTATTTGAAAAGGAATCAAGAAAGAAACATTATTTTCAGGTATGATTCGCGAGCGGGGAAATTCCTTAAATTTATGTTTGACCACATCGCATGTATGATTCGCAAGGGGGTACTTCCTTCTATTACTCTCATGGGAGCGGACCGATAACCTCGGCAGGTTAATAGATGCATCTATTATTTGCGCCATTCGACCATCTGCAGTGCACAATTTACTTTTATGTTGGATCGGGCCGTACGCCTCAGCATTGCCTATATATATAATTCTTATGGAATTCCTGCGTAACTTTTGTCTATAAGCCAGTATATTTGATGTTGATACCCAATTTTTTCTTATATATTTTTATGTGCAAAATATCTTTTAAAATATCACATATATGCGTATATAAGTATGTCCAAACATTTTACTATTTTCCCCATAATTTTTAAGGGTTTTAAATAGATTTATTTCCCTTTTTCATCCATAAAAACAAATAATTATTTCCAAAACTATTATTTTTGGTTATTAATTTATTGGAATTTTATATTTATGCTAATATATAGCTAGGGTAATTTTGGTATATTTTACAAATTTATATAGTATTTTTGAGCTAAATTGCATATAATTGCAATATTAGCCATTTTAAGAGTCAATTATGTTTTAAATTCATAAAATTTAAGTCATGTATTTAAAATTGTTAATTATGTATTATAGATCATTTTGGTGCTTTCAATTTATTTCTAGAAATCAATCTATTTTTATAATTTTAAAAGAGAAAATTGGCTATTCAAATAATAATACCATTCGTTTCAATTTTAGCCTAAAATCTGACCCCAAAATTGGACCCAATTTCCATCCCAATTTCAACCAACCCAATACCCAAGCCCAATCCTAAATCTACCCGACCCAGCTTGGATGAAATCTTGGCCGTTGATCATTTTGATCAACGGTCCAGATCTATGCCTACCTAATTAAGCCAAACGACCCCCCAAACCCCTCATTTGCCTTACTCATCTCTATCTCTCCAACCTCTGGTTATCTCGAGAACCTTCCCCCTCCCCTCCTCTCCGATGAGTTCCCTTCATCTTCTCTGGCCACCTTCTGACCCGAATCCATGGTGGTTTCACCACCACCAATCCACATATGGTTCCTCACATTTGGTTACTGAAGCTTCATGACTCGACCACGAAGAGTTGGGTCCAGACTTTTGTCGATTCAAGTTCCACGGCCATCTCCGACCTTGCTCCGGTAAGCCATGTCTGTTTGAGCCTGGCCTCATCTCCTCATGCTTAGATCCAAGCCTTTCTCACCATTTGGGTTCCTTTGAAAACCCTAGGTTTGAGATTTTTCTGATCTCTTTAGATCTATTCCAGATATATGCTTTCCCAAATCTTTTAAACGATTCTCTGATACTTTTTCAAAAGGCTATACTTTCAAAACCTTTATCCTCCGATTTAGGGTTTTGAGTTATGCTTCTCTGATTTTCTTGTGTGTTTCTCTGGTTTTCTTCCTCTCTTGTGTGTTTTTTCTACTATGTTTCTCCTAATATGCTCTTGTTAAATCTCTTCTACCATGTTTTTCTATTATATTTCTCCTACTGTGTTCTTGTTAAATCTCTTATACCATGTTTTTCTATTATATTGCTTCTACTGTGCTCTTGTTAAAATTTCTTCTACCATGTTCTATTACTACGACTCTCCTACTGTGCTCTTGTTAAGATTCTCCTGCCATATTGTTATTTTTTTCTTCTACCTGTTCTTCTAATGTGAGTCGCATGTTACTCTTTTACTTTGTTTCTCATGAGTTTCTGTTATTGAAAAAGCATGTCGAAGGTCCCAGTTCCTTTATGAGACCTTTGAACTTGTTTCGACTAGTACATTTTGCTTTCTTGATTACTTGCCCTCTCACCTCGGCACTCGATTGATGGTAAAACCTTAAAATTTAGGGGTTCATCCGAGTTTGAGAATATTTTCTATGTGATATGTTTGTTCTTCATCGTTAAAGCTGTCTGATTTCAGAAACCCTAACTATTTCGAGGTTCTGAACTTGTTTCTCAATTGAGTCTCAAAATTCTTTGTCTCAACCCCTGTCTCTTTAAGCAATTCTGATTTTCCACTAAACTTTTCTACGGTCTTTTACACTGGATCTTTTGTATGATACTAGATGCTACTTCTCTTCTACATTGCTAACCTATGTGACTACCATGCTCCTATAGTCTATTGTTTACTGATTTTGCATTGACACGACATCTTCTTTCAGCTTAACATGTTTGTATGCTCTTTATAAGTGCTGAACTTCCCTCTAAAATGGCTTTCAAATTTGTGATTATTTCAGACATACTTCTGTATAGGTGTGATTGATTTCTTTCCTTGTTTGCTGATTTCCCTGTGACTCAACTTAAGTTACTTGACTTTCCTCATTTTTTCTGACTTGGTTCATTCATGAACCAATGATCACAAAATCTCTGATCCTTGATTTAGTGACTGTAAACACGTGATTTTTGACCCTCCCCGAGATTTTTCACATTTTTTGCATAAATATTTAATTTAGGCCTAATATAGCTATTTTAGCTAATTTTGACTATTTTACTTT
>MU669830.1:120966-131347 GCA_026770625.1 Nicotiana glauca | reverse complement strand
CTAATTAATTCCCTTTTATTTATTTTAATTTTTTGGAATTCTTTACTTGGGGTAAAAATCACGTGCTCACATTATATAATTTGTTGATTAACATGATTTATTATGCTTGCCAAGTTCTTTCGATGTTTTATTCGCCTATTCTAGCCAACCTAAGACTATATGTCTATAGATCAAAATTGACAAGAATACATGTATATTTCCTACAAAAATAACCAAGTAAGATAACTAGAATATGTCTATCCTAATCACGAATCTCTTCTCCGATACCCCGATTCAAGAACTTACTCTATCCAATCTTATATACAATCTGTAGTTTCCACTTTCGAGTTCAACTATAAATTCATAGATAGAACTCTATTGTTAGCTACGCAATACAATTATTAAGTGCAAGATTGAATAAACAAATTAATATGATAGAATCAAGCAACACAATCAACCGTCAAATTACAATAGTCAAACATGACCTATAACCCCAGAATAATAAGGTTCTTAGCCACTCATGTTCATAACAATAACCAATATATTATTTTTAAACATAAATTCTTTGAATACTAGAAGAGGGATGGAAGAATCGTCAAATTTTGTGTTCCTTAGTGTTCCGCACTTGTGTTTTTTCTCTCAAAGTGGCATAACCGCATCCAAAATTGGTTTAGACTTGCTTTTATACGAGTTGGTGGTGTCCTGGATCGACATAACTAAGTCCCGGGCGAAATAGGACAAGTTCCTATCACCTAGTGCCCAGGGTAGCATGGAGCGCTAGCCCTGGCGCTCGAAATTTTGGTACTTTTAGAAACTGAACCACAGGTAGCGCCCCACGCTACCCTGACTGCTACACTATCCAAAATTTTCACTTTGCTCCCTTTTTAATCAAATCGTACACCTTCATCCTACATAAAGGTGTTAAATGGGTGGGCCAGGCCGGGCCAGGTGGGGTTGCTATTTTTTGGACCCGTATGGGTTACGGTCCAGTCCCGTTATGGATTGGGGCTTAAGGGTTCGGGTTCATCAGAGTAAAAATTAAACCGTAAGGGTTACGGGTTGAGGGGGTCGGATCGGGCCGGGTTTAGTATATTTTTTAATTTTTTTTAAATATTTTATATAACTATTGTAAGTTATATTACTAAAAAGTATTAACATAAAGAATACAAGGAAGATGGGAAAAAATTACACTTATATATTGCAAGTGCTACATTTATTTCAAAATTCAAACTTACAAATTGAAAGGTTTACATTTAACAACAGGTAAATTAACCAAAAAAGAGTAAATTCAAAGGTTTTGCATTGCCTTAGTAAGTTCTTCATAATCAATATGAACTGAGTGACCTTCTTCTGGAGTGTTAAATTCGGATGGGTTACCATGTCTTAATATATCTCCAAGTTCCTCGTCTTCTAGGCTATCAACATCTTCACATCCTTGATTTCTTCGTTCCGATCTAATCCAATCTCTGAAACATACTAAAACTTCCAAAGCATTGTTTCCCAATGAGTGAAGAATGTCTCCAAGTTGTTGTCTTGCTTGGCCAAATGCACTCTCCGATGCAACAATAAAAATTGGCACATTCTGCACGTCCCGAGCCATAGCGAAATGAACAGAAAATTGCTTTCCATTCTCATGCCACCATCCCAACGGTGAAAATTCCTTTGTGAGAGGCTCTTTTTACTTCTGCAAGTAGAATTGAAGTTCATCAATGTTCCTGCTACTGGTTTGAGTGTTAGAAAATGTAGAAAAATATTAAAACTATCAAGGCCTTCTTCATCATCCACAGTAGCAGAAATGCTACAGTGTATAGTGGGATTAACATTGCCTACATTACGAGCAGCATCATCAATTACATTTGCATAATTATTATATAATTATTGTAAATAATCATTTAGCTTGTTCATAGAAACATATAAATCTGGGGTTTCAGTTGGTCCAATCTCCATATAAGTATATAAAGCATTCATTAATTGATGACAATCAGACATTTTAATAGAAGGATTTAAAGCAACACCAATTAAGTAAATCGGAAGAATTTTAAAGAAATACTTTTTGAATTTTGCTTGCATTTTTTCTCAACGTCCTTATGTTGTTCTTTCTTCTTAAATTCAAAGAGTAGAAAAGAGATTTTAATTATATGTACTAAAGCCATAGTAACAGTAGGGTAATATGCTCCAGAAAACTCAACAGTAGTTGTATAAAATTTATGTAAAAATTTAATAACATCATTCATGACTTCCCAAGTAATAGTTGTTAACATACAGTTTGGATCAGTACAATGCGCATTAGCAACTTCAGTTATTAGGAATCTATATTTGTAGCAACATTTTAAAAATATGTATGTATAATTCCATCTAGTAATAATTTTGTCTGGCATGAATCTGAGTTTAAGGTTATACTGGACACACTTATTCTTAAATTCCTTTATTCTAGATCGTCTATTATTTTCTTGAATAACACCAACTGCTCTTCTAACATGAGTAATCTCAGTTGAAAATAAATCAAGGCCACTTTTAACAATTAAATTATAAACATGACATGCACACCTAACATGAGAAATTTCATCAAGAGGTGGTTGCAAATGCAATTTTAATATTGAAATTGCGGCATTATTGTTAGAAGCATTATTAAAAGACATAAACAATACTTTTTGCTTGAGATTATAAAATTTAACAACTTCACAAATAGTATTACTAATAAATGCAGCAGTATGACTCTGATCTTCATCATATCTAAAAGTGATAATACATTTTTGCATACAAGTAGTATCATCTATCCAATGACATGTAATTTTCAAATAATCATTTCCATTAACATCATGACCAATATCAGAAGTAAGAGAAACTCTACAAGTAAACAAATAACGTATGTACGTTTGATATTAACCATGAAGTCCAAAGATATCAGCTCTACAAGTACATCTAGGGATACCTTTAAATAAAGGATTGTAAATCCTTTGAATATACATAATAAGATATGATAAAGAAGCAAAAGAAAAAGGTAGACAACCCAAAATAATCTTTTTTGCTAACTCCTCACGATCCTTCATTTTATCATATTTTTCTAGACCTTCAGTAGTATGGTTAAGAGTTGTTTGATTTCCATCACCATTAGCGCCCCATTCTATGGGATGGTCAGTTCTCACATGTCTACTAAGCGTCCCAGTCCCCCCTAAATTTCCTCCAGTCAAATGTTTAAAATTACCTTTACAAAGTTTGCATTTAACTCTATCAGTACCTTCTATTATTTCAAAAAAAATTTCAAACCTTACTTCTTTTTCTACGATTAGTAGTCGGAGCCACATGTGGTCTACTACTAGTGCCACGACCACCACCCCTTGTAGAAACTCCAACACTACTAGCTCCAACACTAGTAGATGTAGCTGGTATCTCATCTTCCATTCCTAATTCATTATCTTATTCCAAAATCTTCTTGTAATTGTTCATAATCTATATTATCATTAGACGATGTTTCAGAAACATGTGTAAATTGGGTATTGCTATTACTACCAGATGCTGAAGGACTACCTCTTTTTTTATTTCTCCTACCAGTAACTTTTCTACACGCTCTTTTAGCGGCATTCAACATATTGCAAAAATTACAGTATAAGCTAAAATTAAATATGCAATTAAAATAGTAAATAAGAGAAAGAGTTGGAGGGAGTGCACCGAATTCGACAATAAATTGAGCATTTGATTACGCAATTCCGATGTTACCACGAGCAAGTATTTCAATTTTGAAGTTCAATTGTTCAAACTTCAAACTTCAAAATCCGAATGATAAAAGACGATAAATTAAATTCAAGAAAATAGAGCCAAATAAAAGTAGAAGATGAATTGAAGACTTGATGTCTTGAAAATTGGAGAATGAGAGAATGAGAGAAATTGAGATTGAGAAATGAGAGTTGAGTGAAGAAATGAAGAAGGGCGGAGGGGTATTTATAGTTTTAGAGAATGTTAATCTTGTGAATTGAAAAAGGGTTAAAATTTTTATAAAAAAAAAAAGCTATTTATGCAATTCTCCCGTTGGCCAACGGATCAATTCTAGGTCTGACCGTTGCCAACAGTCAGTGGGCCCCACATAATTCGAAAAAAAACAAAAAAAATATAGCCGTTGTACCGGGCCGGTTAAACCGGTAAGAGTTACTGTTCACATGGACAACCGATCCAGTTAACCATTTAAAAAAACTAAACGGGCCAACCCCCTATACCCCCTCCTACCGAGCCCAACCCGGCCCCTTTGTACCGGGCCGGTCCGGTTTCGGTTTTTTCCGGTCTGGGCCGGTCCGATTACGGGTCAACCAGGCCTGTTTAATACCCTTAATCCTACATTATCTCCGGATGACTCCTATACATAAAAATACCACGAATTAGCATAAATTATTACATTACACATCTGAAATTTACGAAACACGAGTAAAATGTGAGGCAATATGCATATTAATATATATATATTATAAGCCGAACATCAACTACCCCTAAGTGTCTTGTCTTAGGGAGCACTAATATAATTTTCTAAGAAAAATAATGGGTCACTGAGAATATTTATTGACGGCAAGCCGTTAAACAAAGTTACCATTTGCAACAACTATCCATTAGGATTGTTATTTCATATAGGTCACTTGTTTGACCAATTACGAGCATTATTCATTTCTCTAGTATTGCTTTAAGGGAAAGTTGCACAAATGTAGAACATTTAAGATCCATTTGCACTCGTTTATCCAACAAATAAATTTTGCCAAATTACTTTAAAAAGATTAGCAGTGCATATTATATACTGTTTAATTTAAAGCGGTTGGGCCAGGAAGAAAGGTAAGGAAGAAACGACTCATTTGCAGAGGAAAAAATTACCAACAGTACAAGAATATGACTAAAGCTAGCAATAAAAGAGCAAATTATGCTATATACCTATTCTACACAACATAATAATTCGCATTTACCTATTCTAAAAATAATTACAATATATACCTATGCAACCAAAAGTAATTCCCCGTTAATCCTCCTTCCTGTTTTGTTCTTGTTAAAGCTAATTTTTCTCCTCTTATAATTTTCTGCTCTTTTTCTTTCTTTTCTTTTGCCAATATCCCTACAATTTTTCATTAGATATATGATCCATCTACCACTCTCTCCTATCTTTATCATTTGTCCCAGCAAAAAAAAAAAATCTAAAAAGATCTATCAAAAATGGATAAAATTTCTAAGATTTCAGTTTGCTATAATTTTATGAGGTCATGTATGTAATAACAAATTTAAATTGCCGACGCTCTTTGTGGCAAGTTTTGATGTTAATGATGATTTTTTGAATATTTAATTGTGATAAATATTAATCTTCCATTGGAGGACCTTGAAGCTTGAAACTTATAAATTGAGTTTGTTGAATTTGTGGTTATTTTGATCCGATTCTGACCCGGTATGTTCGAAATGTTAGTTGAGGAAGTGCCTATATTCTGAGTCAACTTGGAGATTTTAGTAGATTTTTAAATTTTGGATTGAAACTAAGTTGAACGAGCAAAGAAGACAGATTTGTACTGTATACCAAAATGGTATATTATATGCTCTATTGGTATATAATAATTAATTCAAGAGTATATAATTAACTATAATAGTATACTACTAATTTTTTTTGAAGGAATGAACCAATCCTCTATATACCAAAATAACATATTATATACCATTTTGGTTAATTCAATAGTGTATAATTTATTGCATTGAACTGACGAAGAAGAATTTGTACTGTATACCAAAATGATATACTATATAACATTTTGGTATACAGTTAATTCCAATGACATACTATTATAGTATACTATATAATGTAATGGTATAATCTTACAATTAGGCCCTTTTATAATTTTTTGAAATTTTTATTGACAACTGATATTATCTCAGTTTAAAATGAATTTAAAAAATTATATTGAAACCCTTTGTGTGCAATTGTATACGCTGTAGGTGTATCTATATACTATACTGGTGTCATATTTTAGTTGGAATATTTTTTGATTGTATTAGATACATTTAATTGGTACACTGTTTGATTTTTCTTTAGTTATAGAAAATTGTTCGAACGACCCCATACAACTATATACCCTGTTAGTATATGAAATGAGTAAGTTGCCTTGCGAATATTTAGCTTGCAATGCGAGTGTGAGTTCTGTGAAAGATTTTTACTATAAACCTGAAAGCTCGTAGTGCCAAATTAGGAATATGTGTTAGAAATGTGTAAAAGAGCTTGCCGTGGTTCGGGCCCTTTTGGACTAGGCTATGTATTAAAAATTCAAGAAATTATGTTTTCCAGAAAGTGCAATTCTGTAATCGAGAATGTGATTGCATATCAAGTATGCGGACCGCATTTCTGCCGCAGAGCGAGTCAGTGTGTTGGCCAAATTTGAAGCCAACTATGCGGTCAGTTATGCAATCCCATAACCAAAGGTCGGCCCGCATAGTCATCGTATAATTTCCTAGGGATTTTGTGAAGGGTATTTCTGTGGTGCATTATGTGACAGCAGAACGTTAATGTGGACCGCATTTTTGCCGCAAACCCAGTCAGTGTGCCTAGTTTTTGGGAGTATTTTTGCGGTCCATTATGCGGACCGCATTTTGACTTTGCGATCGCAAATGCGACTGTAAATATGACTTGGGCTCTTATTTTATAAATTTTAAAATCTGACCCCACCCCGTTAAAAATACCACAACAGGCCATTTCTGTTATTGTCACAACATAGAGAGAGAGAGAGAGGGGGGAGTTCAAGACCGAGAAAGGGTGACATTCATCAAGCTCTCTCTAAATCCATGCCCAAATCCTTGAAGATTGTTAATTGAGGCTACTAGGTCTTCGTCCTAAGTGGTAAGTAATTGTACCCTCATCAGTAATTTCGAGCATTTCTATTAAAGCAAATAATTAGCACGAGGGTACATGGGTATAAGGCTAGAAATCTTGCACGCATAAGTAACAATGGGGTATGGGAAGATTGTGAAGTAAACAGATGGTGATTGGGGGTAGAAAGTGATAAAATCTCTCACAAAAGGAACCAAAAACCACAATGTACACCTACTGCTTGACAATATGCTCAAATGAGCTAGAATCTTAGTTGTATCTCTAATTCTTGCCTAAATTCATGGCTCTCATATAATAGATCGAAGTTGCTAGGGAATTCCGAAAATTATTGTAAGGAAATAAGGGAGACTCCATTGAGGTATGTATGGCTAACCCTTTTCTTTTTTAGTGTTGAATTCTTAGTGTTCAAATGGTTGGCTTGAAATTTCAAATTGATTCTACTTGATTGGTTGCACTAATGTGTTGGGTGACGGACTTCCGTTCCGCATTGTTCTATGTGTTTATTTAAAATCATAATTTTATAAGGTGATCATATATTTCAAAGTGTTTGTTATTTTCTTAAGCATGTGCATGCCTTGTATGCTAGCCCTTGACAAATGAATGATGGAATTACATGAACAAATTGACAAAGGGAAGACTTGTGATGTGTTGATATATCTAAATACCAAGGAACAAATAAATAAAAAGAGGTGTTGTACCCGGAGTGGGAAAAGATGGAAGGAAATGGGAACTAAAGAGTAATTAAAAGAGGTTATGTCCCAAGTGAGATGGCTTAGTCGATCGGGCCGAGATCGGACGCCATGCTGTACACATGGTGGCATTTATATTGGGTTCCGGAGCATTATTGTGAATATGGATATGTCTCACTTGGGATGGCTTATCCGATCGGGCTGAGACCGGACTCCGTGTTAAAAACCCCATGGTTGTATTTTATTTTAAAGATATGGTATTTGGCGCTAAAGAATTTTAACGTAAAAGAACGGAAAGACTTAATCAAAAATCATGTGAAACTTATTTGGTGCTCCTCCCTGAATTTCTGTGATGTAATTATTGATGATGTAACTGTCTTCCATCGGTGCACTATTCATCCTATTAAGAATAGTGTTTGCCATACATACTAGTACTATTCGACAGTACTAACGTCCCTTTTGCCAGGGGCGCTACATCTTTGAATGGATGTAGGTGGTTCCGTTGCTGATAGTGTTGATCGTAGATAGTGCACCCTTGTTCTCTTCACAACTGTCTCGGTGAGCCCCCATTCCTGCCAGGGGTTTGCAGCTCTTCTTTGTGTAAGTTATTACATCTTGAGGTATAGCCGGGGCCTTATCGCCGGTATCATCATTTTGGTCTCTTGTATCTTTAGAGGCTTCATAGACGTTTTTGTGGGTCATGTATGGGTGTCGGGGTGGTCCTAGAATCACATTATGTTTTGAAACTTTTTGTTTAAGATTGTCAACTGTATGTACTTTTGGGAACTAAACTGTGGCATGCACTAAACCATAACTGTATGGAAATCTTGGAAGTTTACGCTACGGCTTAATGTTGTGTTATAGAATAAGACATCCATGATCAAATGTACAACCCCCTTTTATCCTTAAATTTCACTAAACGAAGTCGGATCCCGTAATCTTATTGATTTGGGTAGGAAGTGTTCAGGTAAGGCTTGCTTGATCGGGTTTCCTCGATCGCGCGACGGTCGTGCTCCTCGAGGTCGGGGTGTGACAACGAGCATGTAATTTTCTCATACTTTTATTGCATCCTTAATGTTTTGGTATAGTAGTATTATCGCAGATAGTTTAGCAATATTATAGAGCAATCATATACTCTGTTGGTATACATGTATACCATATTGGTATCATATGGTGCTAGAAGTATTTTTTGCTACTTATATTTTTATTACATTTCCAATATTTTATTATCATTTCTATTCTAACTACTATATATGAAGATTTGGTGGCCGTAGATTATGTTTTCTTGCTCCATAACTGGTAGTGTTATTACTAATGGTGGAGTGTGTACTGATATTTGTAGGGAAGGAGATCAAGGTTTGCATGGCAATCACATGGAATTAAAAAAGGAACAACAAATAAAGAAAATAAATAAAAATAAAGAAGGAATCAAGTTTGAGTGTGAAATAAGTTATGGCAAAAATAATAATAATATGATTTGGGGAAAAATAAATGAATAAAAGAGATAAAAAAAAAAAAAGAAGAAAACGAGAAAAAAGAAAAGGAGAAAACAAAGAAAAAAAGGAAAAAAGAAAAGAGCATAGAAATAAAAAAGAATTGGAGAAAAAGAGAAAATTTCCCACAAAAACTACTTTGGGTAGGAAATGTAATTAGTTTCATGGGTAGATAAGGGTAAATAATTTTATTTTTGTGAGTAACTGTGTTATTCCCCCACAATAAAATGGGAGTTGGGTCATTTTGTGCCAAATTTAAAGTCAAATGACCAAGTAGGGCCAATTCTCTTGATAAAAAAAAGAGATCTACCATTAGTCGATCAAATTTATTATTTACTTTTTCTAAATAATATACATAAATTATTGTATTAATTATATACGATTATACACATATTATATATGATTATACTTATATTACACTTCGACCAGCTATTTTTAATTTAAACAATTGGGTGAGCGATTATTTATGTTAATTCTTCTTTAAAATAAGGTTAGGAAAAATATCAGCTATGTCAATTTATAAGTAACTTATTACAAAAATTATCCAATTTATAAAATATTACTAATATTAGCCAATTAGCTGTTTGTAGCCACACAAAAAAAATTAATTTTTTGCTTTATTTTGAGTGGATGTTATTAGAATAGATTGGGTACATCTTAAGGAGCACGAATCTCAGTTTTGCGATAATTTAGTGGAGTTTTGAGGTGGTTTGAATTGAAAATTCGAAATAGAAGACGAACATGAAAAAATGAAATGCGTATCACTTGTGTATCAAATGTATATTCATGTATACCTGCTTGTGAGATACATGCGTGATACATATTTGATACATGTGTCGCAATAGAATTTTTTCAACTCGATTTTAACTACGAATTTTGATACTAACTCAGTCTAGATATCCAATCTTTCACAAATTTTGTATATTTACTCATCTATATATTTTCAATGAATCTCAATCATACCCATTGAAAAAAGTCTTTTTTTGCTCATATTTTTGGAATATTATATATATTTTGTATATCATCACCTTATTTGCTACCTCATCCATGAAATTTCCTTTCCGTCTAGCATCTATGTTGCTAATCATGCTTAAAAATATGGAAGGAAATCTTTGTGTGTGATTCTTGGAGAGCCTTATTTCTTTGGGTTTCAATTTTTATATGTGCTTCCCTAGTTTTGGTAAGTCTATGGTTAATGGCTGGAGGTTGGTAAGTTGAGACATTTTAGGGACATTTCTGTAAGATTCTTAATTGAAAATAGAGGTATTATCACTTATAGATAGTGCCAGATACAATTTACATTCTGTAGCAGAAAAAATTATATAAAATTTATATATAACACACAGAATATATATATATATATATATATATATATATATATATAT
>MU669830.1:83019-119959 GCA_026770625.1 Nicotiana glauca | reverse complement strand
AAATATATATATATATATATATATATATATATATATATATATATATATATATATATATATATATATATATATATATTTCTTTCTTTGGTTATAACTTCCTTCCTTTGACTAGCCTGTAATTTTTCGTTCAAGACTTTCCTCAAAGAACCATATGCAACTATTTTTCTAGCTAACATTTTCTGGCGATGAAATCTGGGTTTTGGGGGTTCACTATGAGGAATTGAAGATGAGGTGTTGGGAGAGACTGGTGAGGGAGTTCCGGGGTTGTCTTGAGGATTAGTCATGGCGGAGAATTTCTGGGAATTTTGGGGATTTTTGGAGAAAAAAGTAGATGATCCGAAATTTGGGAATTAGAGTGACAGTTATGAGAGATTTGGTGGGTTTTTAAAGAGAGGTCATGATTAGGGCAGTAATGGCAGCCTTTCAGAGGTCAATTAGGAGTCTAATCAAGTTAGAGTTCCGGTCTCCTAAGTGATTAATGAAAATCGCTAGATTTTAGGGAAGAGATCCGATATAGTTAGACTCCTAGTTTAATGAAACTGGTTCAATTGCTCCACGGATAAAATTTTCTAGACATTTGGTGTAACAAGGACTTCTGTTCATGATTGATAAGTTCATCTTTCTGATTGTGCAAAGTATAGAAACATACCTGAACTTTCTCATGAGCATATATTGATGAACCAGGTTCTTCAAGTAGAACTTCTCTTGATTATGCCTCAAATGTCAGAATAGAAAACTTTATAAGAGATCAGTGAGTCATATAAACACGTCACATGAGTATACTAGTTAAAGTATGAGACTGAGTAAGAATTAGTCTAGATATTTACATGAATTAAGAACTCCTAACCAAATTTTTTTTCCATCATTTTTTTTTCATTGTGCATTCTGGACTGGACCTTTTAGGTAATCTTAATCATCCCTAATTCCAACCTGTTCCTTTCAAAGTTTTCTCTACTTAGTGCCTTAGTGAAGATGTCAGCTATTTGCTTGTCAGTAGCACAAAATTCTATGGAGATTAACCCTTTCTCATAGTTATCTCTTAAGAAGTGGTATCTAACATCTATGTGCTTAGTCCTTTTATGATAAACAAGATTCTTTGTCATACTTATAGAACTAGTGTTATCACAGAATATTGGTATGCACCCCACTTCAATTCCAAAATCTACCTGTTGTTGCTTAATCCATAGCAATTGAGCACAACATGAAGCAACAATAATATATTCAACTTCAGCGGTAGAGAGAGCTACTGAATTCTGCTTTTTGGTAGCCCATGATACAAGACAAGAACCCAGGAAGTGTGCCATACCTGAGGTGCTCTTCCTATCCACTAGAAAACCTGCATAATCAGCATCAGCGTATCCAATTAAGTCAAAATTACTACCTTTGGGATACCAAAGACACAAATCAGTGGTGCCTTTCAAATATCCCTATTTTCTTTTTGACAGCTGTCAAGTGTGACTCCTTTGGATTTGCCTGGAAACGAGCACAAATCCCTATACTGAAAACAATGTCAGGTCTGCTGGTAGTAAGATACAAAAGTGAACCAATCATACCCCTATATAGCTTCTGATCAACTGATGAACCAGGTTCATCAATATCTAACTTAGTGGCAGTAGCAATAGGTGTATCTATTTCTTTGGATTCTTCCATTTTAAACTTTTTGATTAGTTCTTTTGTGTATTTCTTCTGATGGATCATAGTTCCATTTGGACTTTCTTTGATCTACAAACCTAAGAAGAAGTTGAGTTCACCCATCATACTCATTTCAAACTCACTTCCGATAAGTTTTGCAAAGTCCTTACTCAACCTATCTTTAGTGGCCCAAAATATTATTTAATCAACATATATTTGTACAATAAGAAGATCTTTACCTTTTTCTCTTAGGAACAAAGTGTTGTTGATTTTACCTCTTTTGTACCCATGATCCAATAGGAATTTTTACAATCTTTCATATCAAGCTCTTTGAGCCTGCTTGAGACTGTATAGAGCCTTATCTAGCTTGTACACATGTTCAGGACACTCCTTGCTTTCAAATCCTGGAGGTTGTTTCACAAACACTTCTTCCTTGAGGTAGCCATTTAGGAAGGCACTTTTGACATCCATATGATGAAGAGTGAAGTCCATATGTGCTGCAAAGGCTATGAGGAGTCTAATTGCTTCAAGTCTATCAACTAGAGCAAAGGTCTCATCATAGTCAATACCTTCCACTTGACTGTAGCCTTGAACCACCAACCTTGCCTTGTTTCTTGTAACCGTTCCATCTTCATCTAGTTTGTTCCTGAAGACTCATTTTGTCCTAATGACTGATCTGTCCTTGGGTCTTGGAACCAAATGGCAGACAAGACTTCTCTCAAAGTGATTGGGTTCATCCTGCATAACATTGACCCTATCTGCATCTTGCAAAGCCTCAACAACATTTTTGGGTTCAATGATGGACAGAAAAGCATCAAAAGCACACAGATTCTTCAGTTGAGATCTAGTTTTGACTCCAGATGTTGGATCATTGATGATATTCTCAGTGGGATGAGAGCTCAGGTACTTGTAAGATTTCCCCGCTAGCTGGTTCCTGCTAGATGTTTCTTCATTGTTCTGTTGCTGAGGAACAGGTTCAAGTACAGGTTCCTTCAGAGAGTTTTGTTCAATTTCTCTCAAATTAGTTCCCCCTGTCAGGTTGCCCTGATTGGAAGGACCTGTTCCATCACATGTTCCTTCCTTTGATGCCACTTTGACTTGTGCTGTGGCTTCAGTCAATTATTTCACCACTCCAATAGCTTCATCTTCATGTTCCTGTCTCTCAGAAAGAATGTTAGATTCATCAAATACAACATGTACACTTTCTTCTACACACAGAGTTCTTTTATTAAACACTTTATATGCTTTTCTATGGGAAGAATATCCCAAGAATACTCCCTCATCACTTCTGGGATCAAAATTACCTAGGGAGCTTTTGCCATTATTATGCACATAACACTTGCAACTAAAAGCCCTAAGATAGGATATGTTTGGTTTTCTCTCTTTAAGTAGCTCATAGGGAGTTTTCTCTACAAGAGGTCTAGTAATGCATCTATTGATTATATAGCATGCAGTGTTTATAGCCTCTGCCCAGCAGCTGTGAGGTAGTTTACTGGAAAGAAGCATGGTCCTTGCCATATCCTCAAGGGTCCTGTTCTTCCTTTGAACTACCCCATTTTGCTGAGGGGTCATAGGAGCAGAGAAATTATGATCTATTTCATTTTTATCACAAAATTCACCAACTTTGCATTTTCAAATTCAGTTCCATGATCTGACCTAATGGATGCAAGTTGATTTCCTAACTGTTTCTGGGTTTTTCTAACAAAAGCAGTGAACATCTCAAATGCTTCATCTTTAGAGGATAGAAACAGCACCCAGGTAAATCTAGAATAATCATCAACAAGCACCATTACATATCTCTTTCCACCTCTGCTCAAATTTCTCATTGGACTGCAGAGATCCATATGAACGAGTTCTAATATCTTGAACGTAGTTACCATTTTCTTGGGTTTGAAGGATGACCTTACCTGCTTCCCCCTTGCACATGCCTCACAAACTTTGTCTTCCTTAAACTTGATATTAGGTAACCCTATCACCAAGTCTTTGGAGACTAATTTTTTCAATTGATTTAGACTGGCATGGCCAAGTCTTTTGTGCCAAAGGAGGAGATCATTAATTAACACACTTAAGCAAGTGAGTTTATTTTCAGAGAGAGTTGACAAATCTACAATGTAAATATTGTTAACTCTCTTTCCCTGTAAAATAATCTTGTCAGTAGTAAGGTTAATCACAAAGCATTTGGTAGAGGTGAAAGCTACAAGATTACCTCTGTCACACAGTTGTGACACACTTATCAGGCTATATTTCAAGCCATCAATCAAATAGACATTCTCGATAGAATGAGAGTCTGTCTTTCCTACCTTTCCAACCCCAATGATCTCAACATTCTTTCTATTTCCAAAGGAGAAATTACCTCCTTTTCGGTTCTCAAGTGAAAGGAACTGGTCCTTGTTTCCAGTCATATGTTTTGAGCAGCCACTATTCATGTACCATATTTGGCTACTCCCCTTCACTTGGACCTGCAAAATGAAATCATGGGTTAGTCTTAGGAACCCAAACTAGTTTGGGTCCCTTTCTAAGGGGAAAAGGATGAATTAAATTTTTCTTTGCCCAACCAGGCAGTTTGTTTTTTTCTTGAACAAAGGCTTTGTTATTTTGACTGGCCTTTTCTTTTGCATTGTATTCATTTTTGTAATGGCCAGTCTTACCACAGTGTGTGCAGATCTTATTTTCAGGAAGTGTGAGGTACTTGTTTTTAGCATCCTATTTTGGAGCTTGTGTCCCAAACCCAAGTCCTCTCTTCTTGCAGCTGTGATGTTCTTGCAGCCAGGAGAGTGCATCAGAAGCCTTGTTCCATTTACATGTTCTGTCTAGTTCATGCTTTACCTTTCCTAAATCTTCCTTTAGTGCCTTAATCAATTCATCTTTCTTATATAGTTCATCTTCCATTTTTCCTAGATTTTTTTCTAGTGTGAGAAATGATTGATCAGCCGTTTTCTTTCCTGTCCATAATTTTAGTTTAATATTTTCAGATCTGAGTTCTAGGACATTATTTTCAAGTTCAAGAACCTGGTTCTTCAACTCAATATTTGTGTTGTCACTCTCATCAGCCCTAGACTCTAACCTTTTGTATTTTTCTTCTAGGATAACACATTCCCTAGACACAACATCCTTCTCACTATTTATTATTTCAAACTCATCAATGAAGTCCAAAAATAGCTCAGCCAACCTTTCTTTAGACAAAAATTTAATCTTTTCTTTAATATGTAGGATACTTACCTCCTGTTCATCTTCTGATTCTCCGATGGCCATAAGAGCTTTCTCATCTTCAGCTTCATCTTCTGAGTCCTCATCTGAGGTTTCTACCCATGCAGCAACCATAGCTTTAGTTAAACCTTTGTTCCTTCTTGGTTGAACCTGTTCCTTCTTCCTGTTTCCCCGTTCAGCTCTTTCTTTCTTCCACTCAATCTCCCATTGAGGGCAATTCTTGATCATATGGTCTGTCTTACCACACTTATAACAACCATCATTAGTCTGCTTCTCAAGAGCCCGAGGTTTGTTGGAGGTTGTTCCTCTTGAAGGACCCTTTCCTCTCATAAGATACCTTTTGAAATCCCTGGTTATCATAGTCATTTAATCATCTTCAAGATCTGATCCTTCTAAGATTTTGAGAGCCAGACTTCTTTCTTTCTTTGGAGCATCCATCTTCATTTTCTACCTTCTTAATTCATAGGCAGTCAGATTTCCAATCAGTTCATCCAATTTTAGGGTAGCAATATTCTTGGATTCCTGAATGGCTGTGATTTTGCTTTCCCAGGAAATTAGCAGAACTATAGTTAAGATCTTCTCAACCTTGTCTTCTTCCAGGATAAACCTTCCAAGAGACTCAAGTTCATTTATCAGTGTAGTGAACCTGGTATACATCTCTTGGATGGTTTCTCCATCCTTCATAGTAAAATTCTCATATTGAGAATATAGCACTGTTCCTCTTGACCTCTTCACTAGAGGTGTTCCTTCATGGGCCACTTGTAAGGTGTCCCAAATTTCCCTAGCAGTGTTACAGCTTTGGATCCTGCTGTACTCATCTGGACCAAGTCCACATACTAGCCACTTCTTGGCCTTAGCATTCTTTTCCCACTTCTTTAAGTCTCCAGCAGTGCAATCATCTCTTGTCTTTGGAACATCCAACCCTTCAGCAGTCTTCTTTGTTGTGGCTAAAGGACCATCGGTGATGATGTCCCAATGCTCATAGTCTTCTCCCATGATGTGGTCTCTCATTCTATTCTTCCACCAAGAGTAGTAGAGACCATTGAAAAGTGGAGGCCTAGCAGTGGATTGCCCTTCCCAGTTTCCAGGTGGTGCACCCATCTTGATCTTTTCCTAAGGTGTTAGCCTCTTCAAGGATAATCTGCTCTGATACCAATTGATGTTCTAAACGTCAATACCACACAGGGGGGGGGGGGGGAAATTTGTGTGGTACCTAATTTTCGCTCTAGAAGAACCTGGTTCTTCTAGGTGTTCTAACTATTGCAGTTTGCAAAATTATAAATACATAAAATAAAGAACACAAAGATTTTTACGTGGAAAATACCTGGCTGAAAAGGTGAAAAAACCACGACCTACTACTTAGTAGGATTTTCCCAAACTTCCACTAAAATCATTGAGCCAAAATAGCATTTACAAAAACTCTTTGTAAACCTAAGGATTAACTCTAATCCCAGTGTGGCACACAACCTCAACTATTGCGACACTTTCAAGTTAATTCTAACTTGAATACTCAAAGTACCTAATACAATTGCTTCTAAATAAGCTGAAAGGTACAAATAGAAACACCTACTACAATTGAACTGGAATAAGAATAAACACAATGGAAATGGTTCTTCTATCTCGTTCAAGTAGCTTCAGGCGTGCACACTTATATCTCACATATATTGCTTGCAAAACAAACTTGCTCTTTTGCTCTCAATTATGTTTTACTTCTGTGTATGCGCAATACCCATAAAAGAGAACAAACTCAGTTATTTATTGAGTTAGTAATTAGAGTTTGATTGAGACTCCATTGCTTATCCTTAGACGATTTTGAGTCCTTGACCAATACAAACTCCAACCCTTATCTTAGATTAGGATTGTGTTCTCTCCTCATAAGGAGACTATTCTCCTTATCCCAACTGCAATCTTTTCGATTAGTTCAGAAGATATTGTTGCTTGATCTCTACGGTATATCTTCCTCACGTGCATCTCATATGCAATAGTTGATAAACACTGTGTCTCACTAGATTGACCAGGTCCATCACTGAGTTCATTTGTCAATCTTCAAAACTTCAACTGAACTTGGGCCAACAGTTATTTTGAGAAAACAACTCTATAGCTTTGTAACTATTTTAAAAATCACTACATTAAACTATGTAATATCTTATAATACAGCAGTATAAAATAAAAATGATTGCCATAAAAATTAAGTAAAATGGGGTGACCTACCCGATAGATCATCTAGAGTTTTAAAACGTAACTCTTTTTTTTTGCAAGTCTCTAATAGCTCCTTTAATCTTTCATTGATTTGCATGCACAGTCCTGGTATTTTTTCAAAAGGCTTTTATGTTAAAAACGGATAAAATATGGAATTTTGCTTCAAAAATCCATTTGAGTTGACTTCGTTCAACGTTTTGAGAAAACAGACCCGAATCGATATTTTAATGGTCCTGGTGGGTCCATATCGTGATTTGGGACCTGAGCGTATGCTTGAAATCGAAATCGAAAGTCCCTAACTCGAGTTATTAACTCTTGTCGAAAATTAAAAGTTTAAAGGTTTAATAATTTTTAAAAATTGACCAATGTTTGATTTTGTTGATACCGAATCTGTATTTTGGTTCAGGAGCCTGGTATTAGTCTATTACTATATTTATGACTTTTCTGTTAAATTTGGTGAGAAACAGAGTTGGTTTGACATGATTCGGACGTTCTATTGTTAAAATAGAAGTTTTAAAGTTTTCTTGAAAATTTCATTTGATTTGGTGTCTGATTCATAGTTCTAGGCATTATTTTTGCATTTTGATAGAGCGAGCAAGTTCGTATGAGGTTTTTGGACTAATGTGCATTATTGGTTAGGAGCCCCGAGGGCTAGGGTGAATTTTGGATAGGCTACGGATGATTTTAGACTTAGAAAATCTCGTGTTTTTCCTCAATTCAGCTGTCATCTAGTTTCCTTCTTCGTGATCGCAAAGGTATTCTCGCGATCGTGAAGAGAGAACTGGGTTGGGTGGGTTTTTCTTCTACGCTAATGCGAGACACCGGTTGCGAACGCGGAGCACTCGGGGGCTTCCTCTATGAGAACGCAACCATTCACACGAATGCATAGTGTATTGAGGTGGGGATAGGGAATTTGGGGTGACTCTATGCGAACATCGAGTCTAGTCTCGAAAATGTGAAGGTTAGGTGGGATATACCTTCGTGAACGCGTGGAGTCTCCCGCAATCGTGTAAGCCAAACAGGCTCTGCTCATTGCGAACGCGTCAGGGCTCACGCGAACGTGATGAACACCTGACGCTAGTGATTAAAACAGTCCCAAAAATGGGATTTTGCCCATTCTTTCAAAATTTCCAAATTAGAAAACCCTTGAGGTGATTTTCCCTAGAGCTTTTCTTCCCCAATTTGATGTTAAGTGATTCGAATCTACTTCCCTTGAATCACCCATTACATTTCATAAGTTTTTCACCTAAAATCTAGTATTTTTATGGTAGAAATAGAGGGTTTGGGAAGAATTAGGGATTTTTGTAAAATTAGAATTTAGCCCTTAAATTGAGGCCGTATTTCGAAACAAATTACATAATCAGGCTCGGGGGTGAATGGGTAATCGGGGTTTTGACCAGCCGGGGCCGGGATCTATTTTTGAGTTTTTGGGGAAAAGTTTTGAAATTCTAAATTTATGCATTGTAAATGATTCCTTTAGCAATGGTTGATATTACTGAGTCAATTGTAGCTAGATACGAGTAGTTTGGAGGCGGATTCTTGGGGAAAGCCCCCGGTAGAGCTTTGAATTAACTGCGGAATAAGGTAAATATTGAGTTTAACCTTGACTTGAGGGAATTAGAAACCCTCAGATTATATGGTATGTGAATTTCATGTGTTGCCGCATATATGCGAGATGACGAGTGCTTATACGTCACCTAATTACTTGTTTTTCCCTGATTTTCCGCTTTTCCTTAATTACCTCCTTTCATGTATTAAATGTTAAATGCTCTAAATGCATTACATGTTTATTTGCTACCTGTTAATCAATGTTTTCTTTCGTTAATAATGTTAGATCCTTTCATATTTTCATGATCCACTGCTACATGCCTTAACTAAATTACTTGCACTTTCTAATTATCATTTACCGGACTAGATTTGCTGTGTAGTATTATCTATGTGAATTCCCATGTTGTACAAGGTTCCTTTTTGTCTTAGCTTGGTATTTATTGATCGGAAAGGTTCTTGTGATTTGAATTATTGTTTGACTGTGTACATCGAGTATTTCGTACTGATATAGTGGAATCGGGTTGCACGCCGCAACATATGAAATAAGGGTGGACTGATATAGTGGAATATGGGTGAACATGTACTGATACAGTAGGATCGGGTTATACGCCGCAACAGATAGAATAACGGTGGACTGATACGGTGGAATAAGGGTGAATTATGATACTGATATTATTATATGGTAAATCGGATTGCACGCCGCAACAAAATTCCTTATAACATCAACAATTTAGAAAGCTATCCATATTCAAAAGAACCAAAAAATCGAAATAAAAAACTGAGAAAAAAATTAGGAAAGAGAAGAAAAAAGAAAAACTCACCAGGAAGATAAAAAGAGAGGAGCGAAGTGAAAGTAGGAAACTGAAAGTCTTGTTTTGGGATGAAGAGAAGAAGACACAGAGGCGGTGAAAAACTAAACCCACGTATTACTTGGAAGTGGACACCACAAGTGTCAACAGAGAATAAACACGTGTATCATTTTATATGCAGCACTTAAGCAATAGAAAAAAATACCAATTTTGCCCATAGAGTAGTTTATATTTACTAAGATGCCCTTGGTCGTCCAAGGGACTTTCACTTATTATATAGTTAATAATTAATATATATATATATATATATATATATATATATATTATATTTATTGTTATTGATGGTATCACTGTGAAATAAGGAAGGATTCTATGTTGTACAGTGGGAACGGATTACGCGCCGCAACAACCTATGTGTTTCTATTTCCTAATTGTGTTGGTTTTCGGTATTTTCAGTTGAAACTCTAAGGATTGGTAATTCTGAATGACACTGGCTTATATCTTGAGGTTGTAGCTATTATCTTCAGTTGACTTTCTTATTTTGTTATGTAATTTCCTTTTTTATCTTTATTATATACTTCATATAGGTTGTAGTGTACGTGACCTGCCTTAGCCTCGTCACTACTTCATCGAGGTTAGTCTTGATATTTACAGATTACATGGGGTCGATTGTACTCATACTACACTCCGCACTTCTTGTTCAGATTTGGAGTCAGTTCCAGTGGCAGTTATTAGCGTGCTCGGATTGGACAGCTTGTGGAGACTTAAGGTACAATTGCTCAGCGCCCGCAGCTCCTGGAGTCCCCTTCCCTTTATATTTAGATGTGTTATTCCCTTTCAGACAACTTTATGTTATTTCAAACCCTTATTTGTACTATTCTAGCAGCTCGTGCACTTGTAACACCAGGTCTAGGGTTGTATCAGACATTTGGAATTTTTAGCTTCTGCATTTATATTTTAGATTATTTTCGTTATTTCAATTCTTTCTCATTATTTAATTTTAACTGTTAATAATGGATAAACTGTTCTAACGTTAGCTTTCCTAGCAAGTTAAATATTAGGCGCCATCACGGTCACGATGGTAGGAATTTCGGATCGTGACAAGTTGGTATCAGAGCATTAGGTTACATAGGTCTCACTGATAACTAGGGATTCTAGTTCATTTTACACTTCTTTTTACTTGAGTTTTGGATTAAAAATGTATACATATAGTTCCAAAGGCTTACATATTGTACTTGTTTGCAGGGTTTGGTCAAAAAAATGATAAGTAGTCAAAACCAGCTAAAAAGGGAGTGAAATATGTACAAGTACGAAGAACTAGTCAAGGTATTGCTGCAACATAAAATCCACTGTTGCCGCAACAGACCCACCGCGGCCGCAGACCATTTAGTGCGGTCCGTGGTGGATAAGTTCAGAGAGGTGCAAGTTTGGAGGCTTAAGCATTGCGGTCCGCGAATGATTTATTGCGGCCACAGTAGCCTCTTCGCTGCCGCAATCCATTATATGCGGTCTACGGAGAGGGGGATTCAGAGACTTGGGACTTTGGAAGATTGAAGCCAGTGCAGACCGCGATCCATTTTATGCGGATCGCAATAAAGTAACCATGGTCGTAGTACATTTTATGCGGCCCGCGGCGGCCAGATGCAGAGACTGGGCAATTGAAGCTAAAAGCCCCACTGCTGCCGCAGTCCATTTCTTGCGGACAGCAGTACTTCCGCAGGGGTATTTTTATCCAAAAAATTTGGCCTAGTATAAATACTTTCTTTTCAAATTTCTAGGGAATCTTTTGTGATCTTTTAGACTCCAAAGCACGTGAACGGCTATCTTAGGCTACTTTGAGTAATTTTGTAGCTAGTTTAACATTGAATCTTTATTTCTTAGTTTATAATTTTATTTTATGGGTTATTCTTCTTCTATATATCAGTTTTCTTCTATTATTATGAGTAGCTAAACCCATTAGCTAGGGTTGTGGCTTAACCCTAGTGTGGGTATTTGATGAGTCTTTTGTTCTAAGGCTTAGATGTTTATGGGTAGTTAATATTTGGACTGATTTGTGTTTTCCATATTGAATTAGTGGTTGCAAACACTAATTTGTGCCTATTTGACTTAGGCTCTTCTTGAGAAAGAGAGTTTGAGTCTAGGAAAATTAGTCCAATAAGGAATTGGGCTGTACTCAAGAGTTTGATAGCCCCAATTAAAGGGTTAAATCTAGACATACTAATATCCGACTTGAGCCTTTATTGCTTGCATAATTTTGACACCCAATTGATCTTGAGAAAGTCAATTAGGGAAAAGTCACTCAAGCTACCGAGTGTATAGATTGAGTAATCTCGTGCATTTGCTATATTGCAATCCCCAACATAACAACTTTTCCTTAGGCTTAAGAACCTGTCAAGTATTCACTAAGGAGAAAGTCGCTTCCCTACTGCCTCTTTAACCATTTAGAAAATCTTACAAGCATTTCCTCTTAATTTAATTTAGAATCTCATTCGCATAAAATTAGAAGTAACAAAACAAATAAATATGATTGGAAGTGTAATTAAGAGCACTATGCACTACTAGTTTAGATAGGAATCCAATTCTCAATTCTAGCTCCCTGTGGATTCGGTCCCGACCTTCTCGAGTAAAATCTGCATCGACCATTCTCGCCACTCCGTAGTAGTGTAGGGTTGGACCCGATCACTTTTGGGGTCGTTGCCGAGGAGATAACGATTTTAGCTATCTATCTAAACAGTTTTATGTATTGTTTTCTTTCCTTCTATGTTACTAATTTTTGTGTGTCGCCAACTCAGGTACAAAATGGCAAAAATCAACAACGCACCTCTTGGAGATCTTCTGCCGGGGGAGGAGGTAGATAATAATATTGATGATGGGGTTCCTATAGTACCTCAAGGACAAAAGAGAGGCCGTCAGGCCAATGCTAATGTTCCAGACCCTCCCCCGCGACCTCCAAGTGTTCCTCAAGTGCTTCCCAACCAAGGATATGCTAGTGCAATTATCCCAACCCGGATCCGGGTGGGAAATTCCAAATTACAAATGTGATGCTGACATTTTTAGCACTATCCAGTTGGACGAGGATCTGTCTTATGAGGAGGAGCCAGGGCTATTCTAGATCAGCAGGTTCGACAGTTGAGGTCGAAGGGTTTTCCTTCTGTGCGTGTTCAGTGGAGGGTCAGCCTCCTGAGGCATCAACCTGGGAGTCCGAGTCTGATATGCAGAGCCGTTACCCTCATCTGTTTCCTGACTCAGGTACTTCTTTCTTTTGTCCGTTCGAGGATGAACGATTATTTTAAAGGTGGAGAATGTGACGACCTAAAGGGTCATCACCTATTTACTTATGCATTTTGTTTCTCCGAGGCCTTAAAAACCTCATTTAGGGTTGCTTCGATTTGCGTGCACAGTCTGGGCACGTAGCCGGAAAGCTTAAATATGAATGCTATGAGAAAAATGATAAATTTTGGTATTAATATGATTAAATTTTACTTCGGTCAACATTTTGGGTAAACGGACCCGGACCCGTAATTTGACGGTCCCGGAGGGTCCGTAGGAAAATATGGGACTTGGGCGTATGCCCGGAATCGAATTCGATGCCCCAAGCCCGAGAAATGAATTTTTGGGTGAAATTATTTTTTGGAATTAATTAAGGAAAATGAAAAGGAAATTTGATTAGAAGACTATGGTATTGGGCCCGTATTTTGGTTCCGGCGCTCTGGTACAAGTCTTATATATGATTTAAGCGCTTTTTGTAAAGTTTGGTTGAAAAAGGACATCGTTTGACGTGTTTCAGACTTGAAATGGAAATTTGGTGTTCTAAGAAAATTTGGAAGAAATTATGGATTTTGAGGCTTAATTTGATGTATATGATGTTATTTTGGCGATTTGATTGCACGAGTAAGTCCGTAGGATGCTTTTGAGGTTGTGTGTATGTTTGGTTTGGAGCCCCGAGAGCTCGGGTGATTTTTGGATAGGCCACGAGTTGCATTTTTGAACTTGGAAGTTAGCTGGTGTGACCTGACCTGCAGTCTTCGCATTCGCGAAGTCTGGCTCGCAAATGCGAAGGTTTTCTCGCAAATATGAGATAGCAAGACCTGACCCTCCATCGCAAATGCAATGATTTACTTCGCAAATGTGAAGGTGCCCCATTTTAGCCAGGATTCGCAAATGCAACGGGAAACTCACAAATGCGATGTCGCAAAAGCGACACAGTGTTCGCAAATGCGAAAGTTGGGAATTTCTGCTGGGTTTGCAATTGCGAACCCCAACTCACAATTCCCATATCTACAGCCTAGCAATTTCATACTTGACGAAATTTTTACCCATTTCTTCATTTATTCAAAACTTAAACACCCATATGCGATTTTTCCAAGAAATCTTTCTTCTCCAAATTATTTGTAAGTCGATTTTTACTCAATTCCTTCAATCTTCAACATCATTAAACATGTTTTCATCTTAAAATCAAGGATTTCCATGGATGAAAATGGGGATTTTGGGTTGAACCTAGGTTTTCTAAAATTGGGTGATTTGGACCTCAATTTGAGGTCTGATTTCAAAACTAATCATAGATATGAAGTCGTGGGGGAATGGGTAACCGGGTTTTGGTTCGAACCTCGGGTTTTGACCATGTGGGCCCGAGGGCATTTTTGGACTTTTTGGGTAAAACTTTGGGAAATTCATTTTTGTGCATTCAAATTGATTCAATTAGCATTTGTTGATGTATTCAAGTGATTTGTGACTAGATTCGAGCGGTTTTGTGGTGGAATCGAGGGGTAAAGCTATACTTGAGGCTTGAGTTGAGTTTGAAGCATCGAGGTAAGTGTTTGGTCTAACCCTAGCTTGAGGGAATAGGAGTAGGTTCTTGTTTGTTAATTGCTAATTGTCGAGTACGATGTATAGGCATGGTGACGAGTATCTATACATTGGTGTCTAGCATGATCGTGAGTCCATATATTGCAAATTTCCTAATTTTTGTGTAGCTTTCATGCTTATTTGGTGATTTCTATATGTTGTGAAAAGCATGTTATATAAATTATGATCTTAGAGCTTCGAGGAACATTGGCTCGAGTCGTGATCCGAAATGTGAAAGTATATGAGGCAATTGGGTATTTAGGAGCATTGGCTCAAGTGATAAAAGTGAATTATAAAGCACTAAATGAAATAAATGAGAAAGAGTTATTGAATTTCTCCCTTGCCGGGATATTGAATTTGTTGGCATTGGTCCCTTGCCGGAATTTGACTGTTTAATTGTATTCCTTTGCCGGGATTTTCATCACTATTTGTTTATTCCCTTGCCCCTTTATTGTGACTGTTGTTTGGGCGAGGAAGAGTGATAAAGCATGAAGGGTGATGTCGTGTATTGGTTTGATATTGTGAGGAAAGAGTGTAAAGCATGAAGGGCGATGCCGTGTTGTATAATGTACCATTCCGTACTGATATTCATTGATTATACTTTGGGGAAATAAAGTAAAAGAACGAAGGGTGATGCCGTGTACCAGATTATTTATACGATTTATTTGGTGAGAACGAGAGTAAAAGCACGAAGGGTGATGCCATGCAAACTTGTAAATTCTAGCTTCTTATTGATATTCTGGTTTTGGCTGCTTCTATCCTTATGCTGAGTTCTTTTCATATTTGGAAATGTTATCCCCACAACATGCTCCCCTCTCCCTTTATTGACTGTTTACTTCCTGTAATTTTCTTCTGCTGCATATATAGATATATGAACTGTACATGTTATTCTGGTAGTCTGGTCCTAGCCTCGTCACTACTTCGCCGGGGTTAGGTCAGGCACTTACCAGCACATGGGGTCGGTTGTGCTGATGCTACACTCTGTGCTCTTTTGTATAGATCTAGGCAGAAGATTTACTGCAGATGCGGTTATGAACCTGCGAGATTATCATCGCAGATGCGGCGATGGACTGATTATTGGAAATCGCATAAGCGGTGTGAGAACCGCGAAAGCGGAATCGCTGGAGCGGTATTTTGTCTGCAGATGCGGAATCTGGACACTTAAGGGAAAGCTGCAGAAGCGGCTTATTTGTCCGCAGAAGCGGGACCGCAAGTGCGCTCCCTTGACCGCAGAAGCGGAAATCACTGGTCTGAAATATCAAATTCAAGGGTTTAACTTCAAAGTTAGAAAAATCAAATTGGAGCTCGGGAGAGGGCGATTTTGAGAGGGTTTTGAAGAGGAGATTATTGGGTAACGTTTCTTTGATCCTTTCTAGTCATATTCCATCAATCTATAAATAATTTTGTCATTTAAATTCGATTTGGGGATTTCAAATTGGGGAAAATTGGAAGAAACTTCATACACCAAGTTATTAGGTTTTGAGTAGGTATTTGACCTCCGACTTGAGAGATTTTTATATGTTAGACTCGTGAGAGTACGAGGGTTCTAAAAATGTTAAATTTTGGGCATTTTACCTAATTTTGCACTTTAGCTTTGAATTAAATAGTAGAATCAGTTGCTTGAGATGTTATTTACAATGTGTGATTTAATTGAATAGACTTGGGCCATTTGGAGTCGAGTACTCGTGGCAAGAATGTGGTTGCTAGTTGATTTTAGCCGGCTTGAGGTAAGTATCTTTCCTAACCTTGTGTGGGGGACTTCCCCTTAGGATTTGAGTCTTCTTTGTTAATTGTATTCCTTGTACGTGAGGTGACGAGTGCGTGCTCGGATTTATTTGTGGAAAAATTGTCCCTTTTAGGTTCTTAGAACCTTGAAATCACCGAATATGAGGTTTTTCTTAATACGATTGAGATCCCTATTGTTAGGTTCACCTCTACATGTCTTACTTGGAAATTTGTTTTCCCTTTTGGTGTATTCTTGTTGCCAAATTGATTTTTACCTGTTTAACTGTGGACATTTGCCCTTCTATAGTCACATTATCATTCCTAACTGCTTGTATTTATTTGGAAAACATTATTTCTATCTCTCGTGCAATTAATTGGTCTTAATTAGAAAGAAGTTAGATATCTTATGTTTAGGTAACATTTCCCTTAATTGTAATTATTCGTTTCATGTTATCTTCCTTGTTGTTGAACTGAGTATTATGGAATCCTTGTTTTGTATTATTTCTTCTCTGTTGAGTTATTCTTAATTGCGCTTAGCATTTCTCTATTACGGTTATTCCTTGTAAGTTAAATGTACCGTCTTTTGGTGAACAGAAATACCTGAGTTGATTCCCTTGCCTTGTTCCTGTATATAATGTCATTTATTGTGTTGTATTTGAGACTGTGATGCACGAGGTTTCTGCCGTGCAGTTCTGGGTATTGTGATGCACGAGGCTTCTGTCGTGTGGTTATTGGTACTGTGATGCACGAGGTCCCTGCCGTGCGGTTGTTGTTGAGGGGTTGCACGAGGTCTTTGCCATGCTAATATTGTTATTGATGTTTTGCACATGCGGCATAATAAGGTGGGAATGTTATATGCTTATGTGTTGGTTGTTAATGTGGAAGAATAAGGTGGGAACATTGTGATGCACGTGTGGTGAAATAAGGAGGTACTTATTATATTATCATTGCACACGTGGCGGAATAAGGTGGGCTATGTCAGGGGTTGATTGTAATGAATTATGACGATCTGTGGAGGCATTCCTATTTCGTTATTATTATGATTGTGGGTTGCTTACGTGTATGAGCTTTATCGCTCGGAAGTTGTAAGGAAACATCATTCGTGCGGTTCATTCTCCCATTCATGTTACTAGTTGTTAGAATTATTGTTAGAACACTTGCACAAGCATACACGTAGTTGAATACTCCCGTTAGAGGTAAATTGCTCCTGTTTTTGCTAAGGAGGGAGGTACGCCCTCGATTATCCATTATATATGTGAGAGTGGTCATAGTTAGCCGGTTAATGGTCAGCATGACTGAGAGTCTGATGGGGCATAGGATGCCAAGCGTTCGATTTCAGATGTTGGGTTTCCTGAGTTGTGGTTTGTCCGAAACTTGGTAAAGTTGTGGAAAGAGTGAATAAGGCCTTATGTGAACATCATTGTAGGATATGAGTTATGGACTTGTTTTTCCCTTGCGGTGTTGTGACCTTAGGATTTGGATTGTGGTTGCCGCCGTTATGCATCGTCATTTATTATGTTCTCGTTGTTACTTGTTGTTCCTTTCCCTTATTGTGAATTGTAGCATTATTGGTTATTTAGTGCAGTCATTACATATTGTTATATCATTTTCGTTATTCCTATGATTATACTGCTTATTGACCAGTAGATGTCTTGACAGTTCCTCGTCACTATCCCACCAAGGTTAGTCTTGATACTTACTAGGCACCACCGTGATGTGCTCATGCTACTCTTCTGCACATTTTTGTTGTGCAGATATAGGTAATCCCACTCAGTTCTGTCATCCTTGGAAGGAGGCGTATCGGTAGAGACTTCGAGGTACATCTGCTACGTCCGCAGACCGAGGAGTCCCTTTCCAGTTTTTCTGTAATTAGTATAATTCTTTCAGTATTTCTCCGTGTGTAGATATTCTTGAGTCAGAGCCTCTTATGTATCCATTAGCTTGTGATTTATGAGATTTCGGGTTTTGAGAATTTTTGTTAGCTTCGAGAGTTGTTGTTGTATGTGCCGAGCGACCTTTAAATATATGTTTATTCCATTAAACTAGTTTTAATTATTTTTCCACAATTTATGGTTTATCTTCCGCATTGTTAGGCTTACCTAGTCGTAGGGACTAGGTGCCCGTCACGATATGTTCACGGAGGGCGAACTGGGGTCGTGACAAGATGTGACGACCCGACCCGTCGTCTCATGAGAACCGCTCTGTTTCCCCCATTTCCTGCTTCGTTATGTTTCATTATCAATGTCTTGTGTGAACGAGTTGAATTAGGTTGATTTTTGGAAGGAAATGAGACACTTAGTCTCTTTAAGGAAGGCTCATTTTGGAAAAGTCAACGGGATGTTAACCTATTAGTTATAGGGCTCGGATGTGGATTCTGATGATTTGGTTAGCTTTGGGGGATGATTTGTGACTTAGGAGTGTGATTGGAAGTAATTTTGGAGGTCCGGTGTAGAATTAGGCTTGAATTGGCAAAGTTAGCATTTTGGCGATATTCGGTTGATAGGCGAGATTTTTATCTGAAGGTCGGAATGGAATTCAGAGAGTTGCAGTAGCTTCGTTAGGTGATTTGGGATGTGTGTGCAAAATTTCAGGTGATTCGGAGGTGATTTGGCTGGGTTTTTGATCGAATGCGAGTTTCAGAAGAATTTGAAGAACTTAGGCTTGGATTTGATGTAATTTGATGGTTTTAGTGTTAACCGTGGTGTTTTGATGATTGGAGTAAGTTTGAATAATGTATTGGATCATGTCTGTGTTTTTTGTTGAGGTTCTGGGGCCCTCGGGGTGAGTTCGGGCGGTTAAACGGAGAGTTTCTGAATTTTTGCAAAGTAAAGGACTGTTGGTATATCTGGTATTTTCGCACCTGTGATTATGGGACCGCAGGTACGGTCACGCAGAAGAGGAGGAGAATGCTGCAGATGCGAGTTTTGGGCTCAAGGTAATTTTCGCAGAAGCAGAAGAGTGGACGCAGAAGTGGCTCCGCTGGTGCGGATTTGGAGCCGCAGAAGCGGCCGGGGATTTAGAAAGGAAAACTGCAGAAGCGGTATAAAGGTCGCAGAAGTAGAAGTCGCAGAAGCGACAACTGGACCGCAGAAGCGAGATGACTGGACATATTTATTAATTGTTCTTCTTTGCGAATTTTTGAAAAAGCAACATATTGCACTTCGAACTTGGAGAGTTTTTGGGCGATTTTGAAGAGAGTTTAAATGGCTTTGATTAAGTATGAATACTTGTGCTAAAAACATGATTTTATGGTGTAAATAAATGGATTAGAACTGGAAATTCAAGGAATTAAAAGTCAAAAATGGTGGTTTAAGGCTTGGACCTAAGAGAGCTTAATTTAGGGATTTGAGGGGCCAAATGGACTCCGATTCTTGTAATTTTGATATGTATAGACTCGTGGCGTATAAGGAATCCGTTGGTGTGAAAGTTTCTGAGTTTCGAGAAGTGAGCCTGAGGCTCGGATTTTGCTAATTTCGGGAATTCTTGTTGTTTTTCAATTACTTTGATTGGGTTTTGTTCCCTTGGCATACTGTGACGGATTCGTTGTGGTTTTGGTCAGATTCGACTTGCGAGGAGGTCGATTCGAAAGGCAAGGGCATAGCGAGCTAGACTTTGGCTGGCTTGAGGTTAGTAATTGATGTAAATGATGTCCTGAGGGTTTGAAACCCTGGAATTTCACATTGTAACACTATATTGAGTCGAGACACGCGCTCTATGACGAGTGCGGGGTCATTTTTTTTTGGGGATTGTGACTTGGTCCGTCCCGAGTGATGTTTTACTATGTTTTCGACTAGAACTTATTTGATAATCATCCTACTCGGATTAAATTATTATATTTGGGCTTTGTGCCAATAATTTGAATCCTTCATGGATTGCTATCACCGTTTTCACATTATTTTGCATATTATTTTACCTCAGTCCAAGGTTGTAAATACTATTTTGCAAACTCAGCCATCTTTCTAAGATTTGAAAACATAAATGATATTTCTAAATAATATTTTGGGTTGAGAGCTACTGTTTTACAAATGCCCAAGGGGCTTAGTGAGGATTTGTTTAGCTAAGCAGTAGTATCTAGGAGTATCGAGGTAGCTGCATTTCGCAGCCTTGATCTCTCCCCTCCATCTCTATCTTTTATTTTGCATTTTCCTTGACAGACTTGTAATAGGTGGATATTCGGTATTAGAGGCTAAGATTCGTGACACCGGATTCTATTGGGCTATGTTTCAGTATTTTAAATTTAACTTTCGCATATTTTATGGATATTCTCTAAACTTTTGAGATAATGTTTTAGTAAATTCCCTGTGTTAATTACTCTTAATCTGTATAAGAAATGGGAAAATTTTTGTGAATGGTCGTGTTTGCCTAGCAGAGTATTGGGAGCCATCATGACCGGGGTTGGGGTCGTGACAAGTTGGTATCAGAGCCTAGGTTACTTGGTCTCGCGAGTCATGAGCCGTTTTAGTAGAATCTCGTGGATCGGTACGGAGACGTCTGTACTTATCCTCGAGAGGATGCAGAACTTTTAGGAAAACTTCACATTCTTGAATTCTTATCGTGAATCCTTGATTCAGCTTGAAAAGAAACTCTTGAAATTCCTTCCACGTGTTCGTACGCGCGCATGAACGCTCAATATTAGATGTGCCTTGATGGCTTGTGATATCCGATCGAGGGGCGAGATGTAATCTCTGTGAGTTTATGTTGGGCCAGTCTGGAGGACTTGAGGTCGGATCTTTTCCTATGGCTTGAGCACCGAGGTGCTGATTGTGTGAGCAAGTGTTTCGAACTTATATATTCGGCATTGCCACTATTAGTGGTAGTGACGGCTGGTTAACTATGTGATGAGTATGTTAGTGCTGCAGGATGTATCTACGTGACTTGGAAGTGATGAGGAAGGGCTACTAGATGATAGAAGAACTATTATGTGTTTGAATTACACTGTAATTCGAGGTAAAGCCCCGAGTTATGGGCGCATGAAGAATCTTTTCATATTTCCAGTTGAGAGTGAAGTAAAAATTTTATGTTGCAGTATGACTTCAGGCTCAAGAAGACTTAGCGATTGCGTACAATTTAGGACGGTAGAAGGTATACAGAAATGGTAGTTGGAGGCAAATCAGATGGGTCATCTCCTGTGGAGTGTTCTAAAGTTGTGTGATCTTTATGTTATCTATTAGAAGATCTCATTTACAAGTGAAGAAAATGTGTTGACATCTAAATTGGATCACCTAGAGAGCGGTCTTAACTATTGTGTGAGTGAATGCGAGATTTGTAGAAGAGTTAAAAAAGGAAAAATAAAAAAAAAAATCTAGATGATTTGTGTTTCCACAAGCTTATGAAGGATTGAGTTTAATCTCACTATGGTATTAAGGCAACAATGGAGTATGTGCGTTATGAGTTGTTGGGACTATTTTGATCTAAGGCTTTGAGCCAAGTTGGGGAGTTTGCTATTGATTAGCTAATTGTACGGTTATGTGCTATGTTGGTTCCGGTTTGAGGCATGCTGGCGAATCAGTTCTGGTTGTAGAAATTGAGCCGAGGATGGCACGAGTGAAGCAAAATTTTGACAAAGGTTATATGTTGCTTCGTAGATGTGTGATTGGTAAAGAATGCTCGGTGCATGGAGCAGGAAGATATTTGTTTGTATTGGGATAAGGTCATATCCTGTGGTGTCAGAGTGCTAATGAGGCACGGGTGGTTAAGTTTGTTTGATCAGGTAAATTGCAGTTTAAAAGGATTTCGTTGACTTGCTTAGCTTGGTCGAGTTAGAAGGATTCCGTCCTGGCAGTTTAATTTAGGCAAACGGAATTGAGAGAGTTCTTGTTGATTTCTACCATGGTTGAAGAGGTGCATTTTCTACGAATATAAGAGACATGGAATGTGCAATGATTTTTCTTCTAGATGGGATCAATGGAAGTTCTCGACTAGTTGAGTGCGTAGTGTCTATGGCTCGGAAGGGAGATAAAAGTTTTCCTGCTATCCTTGGATAGTATGGTATATGCGGTATGTTGTGGAGGATCAAGATTTGCGTGTGCGAGGTTTCAGTTCAGTTCTGTAATAAAGTTCATAAAACTCTTAGGTAACGGGTAGCCTCAGATAATCAAGGGAATGGTGCTGCTAATTGGAAGCGATTTGATGAGAATATATGTCTCACATAAAGGGTAATATGATTAAACTGATGATACTTTGGTAGTATTGCGGCATTTTCTTGTTAGATGAACTGGTGGTATTCAGGTTTGCTTGGTGGCACAGGAAATTTTAAAGTATCGATCGTGGAGTGATGGGGTATTTAAGGTGTGGTATACTTTCGGACGGTAAAATTGGGATCAGGTACGATGATTCATGTGCTATATGGAGTTGGAGACTGGGAGTTCTCGTGTATAGGCTATGTTGTGATTGTGGATCGTGTGGATTCGGCACCGTTTAGCGGCAATCGGGATATGGAGGCTCGAGTGGATCTTTATTTGCGGGTATGTTAGATTTTGGATGTGATGTTGAAATTCATACTGGTTGTCTTAGTGTTAGGTAATTCTGAACTATTGCACTATGGGCTATGCTGGAAATGCCACGGGTTAAGTGGTGAGGTGCATTGGATTATGTTCTTGCAGAGTGGTTTATATTTCAAAGACCCAGCGGACGGTTGGGAAGGATTGATTTTCTTAATTGGGCCTTTGTGATGGATGTCAGTGCAGAGGTTTCTACCATTGGTTCCGTTTTGGTGTTAAGGGACTTTTTGGATGCGTTTCTTGTGGCCGGCCATGTCGCCGGGCGAGGTTGTGGATTTCGATATTGATTTGGTGCTGGGCACTGTATCGTACGGCTCCGGCAGGAGTTATAGTAGTGGAGGGAGCAGCTTCAGGCATTTTTTGTAATAAGTTCGTTGGTAGGCTGATCTGGATACTTGTTTAGCTTGAGTTGGCTTGGTTGGCCCCAAATTGTATTGTGGAGGGATAGGTTGATTCTATCGTTATTGAGCTTGTTAGTGATCTTAGGAGATAAATGAGTTGCTTTTTGGTGTTTTGAGATGTTTTGATTTGTTGGTTATAGGCACATTGGGTGCGTTTCTATTAGGGATTCGTAGTGAAAGTCGAGCGGGAAGAGTAATTGAGTGTTGCTCGGTAAATAGGGTATCGGTTATGACCTATTGGGTTGCGTGGCATATGTTATTTATTTCACTGTGGGTGTAATGAATTGCTTTGGTTCTAGACATCAAATTATGTGTGGCTGTCGATTTTGAGCATAGTGACTTGAGGTGTTTCATGTGTAATAGTGTTTGGATAGGATCGCGCATTGTAGCGAGGCCACGCGGAGATATGACCTTTCGGGGTAGATTCATGTGTCCTATTTTTGTGATATGAGACGGGGTCTCAACCTTGTGATGTGATGGTACTGATGATCTTGAGGTACAACTCTTTCGTTTAAGTTATTTTTCATGATTTGAGTATGTTCAGACCATTTCTTATTGCTACGCGTATTATGCAAGTTGTGGCTTAGGCCTGTATTGAGGCGTCATATCACTAGAGTGATGTGTTGGATTTGAGGTGATCGTTGGGGTCACTAATGAATACAAACAGATTTGATTTCAGCTTGTTGGAAGGGTAATATCGAGGTTCGGCTCGGAATTTGTGGTGGTATTAGTCAAAAGAGAAGTGGCTTTATGAATGGTTGATCTAAGAAGTGGTTACGGTTTATTATGTGTTTCATTTATCATTAGCTTTATAGAAAAGCATTGGAATAAGACCTTAGTTGATAAGAGGTTTTCTACTAGTATTCGGGTGTTGTGGGCAACTGCTACGAATAGAAGTTATCATTTTGAGTGTTTGGGTTATGTAGTATATCATATGATTGAGGGTTATTACAGCTGGTTCGGGCTTATTCTGAGTATAGATGTGAGGTTCTGATCTTGTGTATGATTTCGGAAAGTGCAATGTGGTTCTATGGTTTATGGGCTAGATGGATTGTGAAATTTCAGCTATGTTGTGTTATCGGACCTATGCGAGATAGGGTGACATGAGATCACCCCCGGCTATATGTTTGGTAAGGTCATTCGGCTATTGGTTGACTTTTAGGACAACTCTAGGTACACTCGAGGACGAGCGTTTGTTTAAGTTGGGGAGGATGTGATGACCCGATCCATCGTCTCATGAGAATCGCACCGTTTCCCCCATTTCCTACTTCGTTATGTTTAATTATCAGTGTCTTGTGTGAACGAGTTGAATTGGGTTGATTTTTGGAAGGAAATGAGACACTTAGTCTCTTTAAGGAAGGCTCGTTTTGTAAAAGTCAACTGGATGTTGACTTATGAGTTAGAGGGCTCAGATGTGGATTCCGACGATTCGGTTAGCTTCGGGGGATGATCTGTAACTTAGGAGTGTGATCGGAAGTGATTTTGGAGGTCCGGTGTAGAATTAGGCTTGAATTGACAAAGTTAGCATTTTGGCGATATCCGGTTGATAGGTGAGATTTTGATCCGAGGGTCGGAATAGAATTCTGAGGGTCGGATGTGTGTGGAAAATTTCATGTGATTCGGAGGTGATCTGGTTGGGTTTTTGATCGAATGCGAGTTTCAGAAGAATTTAAAGAACTTAGGCTTGGATTTGATGTAATTTGATGGTTTTAGTGTTAGTCGTGGTGTTTTGATGATTGGAGCAAGTTTGAATAAGGTATTGGATCATGTCTGTGTTTTTGGTTGAGGTCTCGGGGGTCTCGGGGTGAGTTCGGATGGTTAAACGGAAAGTATTGGAATTTTTGCAAAATAAAGGACTGCTGGTATCTGTTATTTTTGCACCTGCGGTTATGGGACCGCAGGTGCGGTCACGCAGAAGCGGAGGAGAATGTCGCAGATGATTTGAACAAATACCAGTGCAATTCCCAATAGAAGAAATAGAACTAGCACTTTGTTTCTATTTGATCTATGCTTTAAATAAGTGGGGCATGGCAGAACACTAAATCTTGTTGAACCACATAGTGCTTTGTTGAAGAGAAAAAATTAACTTGAGAGGTTCTTGAAAGGACCCACATAGGGTATTTCACCATACAACTTATTGTAAGAGACATTGAAATACTTCAGGTATTGAAGTTTCTCAAAAGACTTGGGAATGGTTCCTGATATATTATTTTGAGAAAGGTCTAGGAATTCTAAACCTACCACGTTGCTAATTGAGTCAGGTATAGATCCTTGCAACCTATTGTGTCTCAAAGAAAGGTTCACCAGATTTAGCAAGCCTCCAATTTCTTTAGGTATACCATTTGTAAATTGATTCATTGACAAATACATCTGTATCATAGCCTTTAGATTTCCAATTTCTGGAGGTAAAGAACTACCCATGTTGTTTGCCGATAAGTCAAGAACCATGATATCCCTAGGTTCCCTAAGTGTGTTGATATATTGGAACTTAATTTATTGGAACCCAGATGTATTTCCCTAAGGGAAGTAACGTTCCCCAAACAATAAGGAAGTGATCCTGAAAGTTGATTTTGATCCAAGTAGATAGCATCCAAATGCTGCAATTTACATAGATTATCTCCAATAATTCTTGTAAGTTTGTTGTTACTCAACATAAAGCGTTGAAGATTTCTCAAGTTGAAAATTGATGTGGGAATTGATCCAACCAAGTCATTTCCAGAAATATCAAAGTTAATTAAGTTGCTTAGGTTCCCATCTTCATTTGGAATTCTCTCTTTAATTTTGCAATCACTGGCCAAAAATTATGTAAGAGATGTGGAAAGGTTACCTACGGAAAGTGGAAGTTTACCATTTAGTGGGTTGAAAGATATATAAAGAGATAAAAAAATTTTGCATTTGGTTAAGGAAGTCAAGAAGGTTAATGAAGAGTCACTCATTAAATTGTTTTCCTCCAATTTTAGGAACTTTAGATGAGTCAGATATCCAAGAGAGTTGGAAATTAAGCCAATGAGTTTGTTGTATGAAAGCTGTAAAATAGTAAGTTTTGAACAATTGGAGATTGAATGAGGAATAATCCCAGCAAGATTGGACAAGTTACTCAGATAAAGAATTTCAATATTGGGTAAGATCGAATCTAGGTTTGATGGGAGGTTTCCTGATAGATTGTTGGATGTAAGCATTTTAGTGACAGATTAGCGACGACGTTCGTAGCTAATTCCAATTTTTTTGTAGTGTGTTTGTGATTCCAGTGCTGAGGTTCCCTCTATTGATTCTGTGCCCGTAGTTCGTGAGTTTCCTGAGGTTTTCCCTTCAGGCCTCCCGGGGATGCCACCCGATAGGGATATTGATTTCTGCATTGATTTGGCTCCGGGCACTCAGCCTATTTCTACTTCGCCATATCGCATGGCCCCGCCATAGTTGAAAGAGTTGAAGGAGCAGTTGCAAGACTTGCTTAAGAAGGGTTTCATTAGACCCATCGTTTCACCTTGGGGTGTGTCGGTGTTGTTTGTTAAGAAAAAAGATGGTTCGTTGAGAATGTGCATTGATTACCGGCAGTTGAAAAAGGTTACAATCAAGAATAAGTATCCATTGCTGAGGATTGATGATATGTTCGATCAACTTCAGGGTGCCAAGGTATTTTCGAAGATAGACGTGAGATATAGCTACCATCAATTGAGCATTAGGGCATCCGATGTCCCTAAGACAACTTTCCGTACTCGGTACTGGCATTATGAGTTCTTGGTCATGTCATTTAGGTTGACAAATGCCCCAGCAACTTTTATGGATCTGATGAACCGAGTGTTCAAGCCTTATTTGGACTCGTTCGTGATAATATTCATTGATGATATTCTGATATATTCCCGCAGCCAAGAGGAGCACGAGCAGTATCTCAGAGTGGTTCTTCAAACTCTAAAGGATAGTCAGCTATATGCGAAGTTATCGAAGTGTGAGTTCTGGTTGAGTTCAGTTGCATTCCTGGGTCATGTCGTATCAGCAAAGGGTATCGCAGTCAAGAACTAGACTAGACCAGCATCAGCTACAGAGATTTGGAGTTTCTTAGGATTGGCAGGCTACTATCATCGGTTCGTGGAGAGGTTCTCATCTATCACAGGCCCGATTACCAGGTTGACCCAGAAGGTTGCCCAGTTCAGATGGTTGGACGAGTGTGAGGCGATCTTTCAAAAGCTCAAGACAGCTCTGACTATGGCACCGGTATTGGTTTTTCCCACAGGTTCAGGGCCTTATACAGTCTATTGTGATGCTTCCCATATTAGGCTTGGTGTAGTGTTGATGCAGGATGTCAAGGTCATTGCCTATGCTTCGAGGCAGTTGAAGATTCACGAGAAGAACTATCCAGTGCATGATTTGGAGTTGGCGACCATTGTTCATGCGTTGAAGATTTGGAGGCACTATCTGTATGGCGTGGCATGTGAGGTGTTCACTGATCATAAGAGTCTTCAATACTTGTTCAAACAAAAGGAGTTGAATTTGAGGCGGAGGAGGTGGTTGGATCTGTTGAAGGATTATGACATCACTATCTTATATCACCCAGGGAAGGCCAATGTGTTGGCCGATGCGTTGAGTAGGAAGTAAGCCAGTATGGGCAGTCTTACCTATATTCCGGTCAGTTAGAGGTTTCTTGCTTTGGATGTTCAGGACTTGGCCAATCGATTCGTGAGGTTGGATATTTCTGAGCATAGTCGGGTATTAGCTTGCACGATTGCTCGTTCTTCATTATTGGAGCATATCCGTGATCGACAGTTTGATGATCCCTATTTGTGTATCCTTAGAGACACGATGCAGCGAGGAGGTGCGAAGTAGGTTACATTAGATGTTGATGGAGTCCTGAGATTGTAGGGGCGAGTTTGTCTACCCAATGTGGATGGGCTTCGAGGGTTGATTTTAGAAGAGGCCCATAGTTCTCGGTACTATATTCATACCGGCATCGCGAAGATGTATCAGGATTTGCGGCAACATTATTGGTGGCGTAGAATGAAGAAGGATATTGTCGCGTATATGGAACAGTGTTTGAATTGTCAGCAGGTTAAGTATGATCATCAGAGGCCTAGTGGTTTATTTTAGAGGATTGAGCTTCCCGAGTGGAAGTGGGAGCGGATCACTATGGACTTCATTACTGGACTTACGCTGACTCGAAAGAAGTTCGACGCAATTTGGTTCATTGTTGATAGGCTGACCAAGTCAGCGTATTTCATTCCTGTGGCAGTCTCCTATTCATCCGAGAGGTTAGTTGAGAACTATATCCGGGAGATTGTTCACCTTCATGGTATGCCGGTATCTATCATTTTGGACCGAGGTACACAGTTTACCTCGCATTTTTGGAGAGCAGTTCAGCGAGAGTTAGGCACCCAGGATGAGTTGAGTACAACATTTCATCCTCAAACAGACGGACAACCTGAGCGGACTATTCAGATATTGGAGGATATGCTTCAAGCTTGTGTCATTGACTTTGGAAGTTCGTGGGATCAATTTTTGCCTTTAGCGGAGTTTGCCTACAACAACAGCTACCAGTCGAGTATCAACATGGCTCCTTATGAGGCTTTATATGGTAGGCAGTGTCGATCTCTGGTTGGATGGTTTGAGCCGGGAGAGGCTCGATTGTTGGGTACAGATTTGGTTCAGGAGGCCTTGGATAAGGTCAGGATCATTCAGGATATACTGCATACAGCTCAGTCCAGGCAAAAAGCTATGCAGATCGCAAGGTTTGAGATATGGCTTTTATGGTTGGTGAGAGGGTATTGCTCCGAGTGTCGCTTATGAAGGGCGTGATGAGATTTGGGAAGAAGGGCAAGCTTAGCCCTAGGTTCATTGGTCCGTTTGAGATTCTTGATCGAGTGGGAGAGGTGGCTTATAGACTTGCATTGACATCGAGCTTATTAGCCGTGCATCCAGTTTTTCATATGTCCATGCTTCGGAGGTATCAAGGCGATCCATCCCACATGTTAAATTTTAGCATTGTCCAGTTGGACAAGGACTTGTCTTATGAGGAGGAACCGGTAGCTAACCTAGACCGATAGGTTCGTCAGTTGAGATCCAAGAGTTTCCCTTATGTTCGTGTCCAGTGGAGAGGTCAGCCTCCTGAGGCATCGACTTGGGAGTCCGAGTCCGATATGCAGAGCCGCTGTCCTCATCTATTCCCCGACTTAGATACTTCCTTCTTCTGTACGTCCGAGGACGAACGATTGTTTTAGAGGTGAAGAATGTGATGACCCAAAGGGTCATCACCTATTTTTAATAAATTATGTGCTTCTGAGGCCTTGAAAACCTTATTTAAAATAGCCTCGATTTGCGTTCTCAGTCCGGGCGCGTAGCCAGAAAGCTTAAATATGAAATTCTGTGAAAAAATGCTAAATTTTGATGTTAAAATGAATAAATTTGACTTTGGTCAATATTTTGGGTAAATTGACCTGGACCCGTGTTTGACAGTCCCGAAGGGTCCGTGAGAAAATATGGGACTCGGGCGTATGCCCGGAATCGAATTTTGAGGTCCCGAGCCCGAGAAATAAATATTTTAAAGGAAATTGTTTTTCTGAAATTGTTAAGGAAAATTGAAATGAAATTTGATTAGAACGTGTTGTATTTGGCCCGTATTTTAGTTCCGGCACCCGGTACAGGTCTTATATATGATTTAAGATGTTTCTGTAAAGTTTGGTTAAAATCGGACGTCATTTGACGTGTTTCGGGCTTAAAGTTCTAAATTTTAAACTTAATGAAGTTTGACAAAAAACTCTTGATTTTGAGGTTTGATTCATTATTTTTGATGTTATTTTGGGGATTTGATCGTTCAGATAAGTTCGAATGATGCTTCTGAGTTAGTGCATGTGCTTGGTTAGGAGCCCCGAGGGCTCGGGTATGTTTCAGATGTGTTTCGAGATGGTTTAGACTTATAAAAAAATTGCAGAAAGTAGCAGTTCTGGTGTTCTGATATTTGATCCTATGCGGTCGCATAGGCAGCATCGCGATCGCATAGTATAAGCTTCCAGGTGCCTAGTTTTGCTCTATGTGATCACATAGATTCATCCGCGATCGCGTAGCTTAGCCACAATTCATTCAATGCGATCACATTGTTCTTCCGCAATCGCAGTTCATTAAACCAAGCTTGCAAATGTGAAGTCCATTCTTCTATACGATTGCAATGCTTGGTTCGTAATCGCAGAGACCAACCTTCCCTTCCTTTATGCGATCGCATGACTCTCTTCGCGATCGTATAGAGCATTTTTCCCTCTGTTAAATTTTAAATTCCTGAATAATATCATTATGTGATTTCACCAAATTTTCACAAAACATTTCTTCTCCAAGCTCTTAGGCGACCATTGAAGCAATCCTGGACCAAAACCTCTTGGGTTAGTAATCCTTTACTTGTTTTCTTCCATTTTCTTCAATATCTATTGAAATTCTAGGCCTAAAACATGTCATATAGGGTAGAAATTTTGGGAATTGGGTAGAATTAGGGCTTTTTTATTTTTCTTGAGTTAGACCTCGTTTTGAGGTCGAATTTGTAAATAAATTATATATTCATGCTCGTGGGTGAATGGGTGATTTGCTTTTGGTCCAAACCTCGTGTTTTGACCAAGCGGACCCAGGGTCGATTTTTGAAATTTTGGGAAGAATGCTTGGAAAACTATAATTAGTCATTGAATTCGATTTGTTTAACACGCATTGATGTTGTGAAGTCATTTATGTATAGATTTGATTGAATTGGAGCCGAATTCGAGAGGGAAAGCGGTAATTGTGGATTGAATTGGCTGTGGAAGTTTGAGGTAAGTGTCCGGTCTAACCCTAGCTTGAGGGATTAGGAGTAGAGTCATATTTGCTTCTTGTTTTATGTCGAGTATTGCGTATAGGCATGTTGACGAGTATCTATATGTTGGATTGTAGCATGACCGTGAGTCTTTAAATTGTGAATATCTTGATTCTTGTTGTATCTTACATGCCTTAGTGATGATTCTAATTGTTGTGAAACGTTTGTGGAAGGAATTATGACTTTTGAACATCGAGGAGCATTGACTCAAGTTACATTACGAATTGAGAAAGTATATGAGATTAGTAGACCCTTTGGAGCATTGGCTCAAGTGGTAGAGTGAGTTATGAAATGAAAGTGAAAGAAAGAGGATAAGTTACTAAATTATACCCTTGCCGGGTTATTGTTGTTTTGTTGATTATCTCCCTTGCCGGAATTTTGAGATTATTTATGTTATTCCCTTGCCAGAATTTAATTGTTTAATCGTTGTTCCCTTGCCGGAATTTCTATTATTATTCTGTTTATTCCCTTGCCCCTTGTTTCTGGTTGTTGTTTAGGTGAGGAAGAGTGTTAAAACACGAAGGGTGCTTCCGTGCAGAGATTGCTATTGTGAGAAAAGAGTGTAAAGCACGAAGGGTAATGTTGTGTCGTACAATGTACCATTCCGTACTAACTTTCATTGATTATATGGTGAGAAAAGAGAGTAAAATCATGAAAGGTGATGTCGTGTACATTGTTATTACATGATTGATCTGGTGAGGACGAGAGTAAAAGCACGAAGGGTGATGCCGCGCAAACTGTTGATTTCTGACTCTTGTTGAAATTCTAGTTGTGCTGTTTCTTCCTTACTTGATATTCTATTTCTGAACTATTACTCTCCCCACAGCATGTTCCCCCTCCCACATTGTCTGGTTATTTCTTGTATTTCCCTTCCGTCATATATATATATATATATATATATATATATATATTCGAACTGCACAAGTTTGTTTGGTAGTCTGGTCCTAGTCTCGTCACTACCTCGCCGGGGTTAGGCCAGGCACATACCAGCACATGGGGTCAGTTGTGGTGATGCTACACTCTTCATTTATGTGCAGATACCGGAGCAGTTTACGTTGCGCAATAGTAGCTAGAGAGCCGTCCTTCAGTCCACGAGATCCCGAGGTAGTTTCTTTTTGTCCGCAGGCCCGGCATCTCCTCTATCTCCTTTATGCATGTTTCCTTTTGTACCGAGACAAAGTTTTATTTTATTGTTTCAGACTCTTGTATTTAGCATTCTTAGATAGTCCGTGTACATTGTGACACCGGGTGCTGGTTAGAGACATGTATCGGATATTATGCATTTTGAATTTTCTATTTATCTAAAACTTATGCTAAAAGTTTATTTTCCGTTGTTATTTAATTGTTTATCCATTATTAACTTATTTGTTTAAACAAGTAGAAAATGAGAAAGGTTATTGATTTTCAAAGGTTTATGGCTTACCTAGCTTTCATGAATAGGCGCCATCACGACCCCAAGGGTGGAAATTCCGATTCGTGACAATGACAATTCGCCTCATTTTCGATGTTGTGGATGATTGAGATGCTGAGTGTTCTTCAGGGAAAAAAGAGAAGAGATCAACATTGAAGCCTACTTGTATGAATACTTTTGATATCATTTTTCTTTCTCCTGGTTTTAATCTCTAAAGCTTGTCTGAGAGAGACGAGCCATATATATGAGGCAAGATCCACAACACAAAAGCCGACATCCACTATTGTTTTGATTCTTTCATTCCATGAACTTTGATTCTTTGATTACAACTCTTCTAGAGCTCATAGTTTCTAAATTAGAGAGGGCCGAGGTGAATTTTTAGGTATTTTGGAAAAAAGAGGTGGAGTTCCATTGTATGGATTCAGGAGAAAGAAGAGGAGAAAGAAGATCGATGGGTAGGAGGGCAAGGGAATGAAGTAGAAAAATGAGCGTCGGAACACTATAGAATATTTAACTGCGTTATTTTTTACTCTATTTGAAGCTTTTTCTGTTAGTTTTATAAACCCTATTAAGGGTTAGACCATACTTGTCCACTTTAAAAAAGATATATAAGGGATATTTTATATTTGGTGGGATAGATAAAGGACAAAAATACTCCTATAAGCGTATTTAAGGGGCTATGTAGTCTTTTACTCTTAATTTGATGCTTTAGAAACAAAAACAATGCAATTGAAAACGATGGGAGAGTCGTGTTTGATGTCACACCTCTTGATCACCAATTAAATTCTATGTGTGAAACCTGAACTTAAGCTGAAACAGAGAAATTTTATTGCAACAGGTTTGAATATGGCAAGTTCTTTAAAATAATGTAGGCATTAGGGAATAATCTCATGACTAAAATAGAAATATACTTAATCTTCTTGCTTAATTATCTTACAAATATTATTAATGTCTTTTATTAATTCTAACTCCATCAAAAGATAGACATTAGATTGTTCCTGATAACTTGTCTTGCGTAAAATATTGTTCCTGGTACTTGAATTGCTGTCATCTCCAACCTATTGTTGCCATAAAGCTTGACTTGACTTATTAGAAATATTTAAAATAAATTTAACTATGAAAGAAATAAAACTATTGAATTGTGTATAGGGATTGTGTCAAAATATACAGCTAGGATGCGCAACCATGAATACAATCAAATATTTTTATAACAGCCGTATTTGTTCCGATATTTTTTTTTATACTATAGAGAAGTTCTAATATAAAAGATATATATTATAACATAACATTAACAATCGGTTCCGAGAAAAAAAATGAACTTTTATAGTGAATGACTATTATCATGCGATGTTTTTATGAAAAGGTCTGACTCTACAATCAAATTTAGATAGACTCAAGAAAAAATCAATAAAGAAAATTTGTGATCAGGACTTGATAATTCTTAGAAGACAACACAAATAGTTGCATTAAAGAGAAAATTAAACATGAAACACCAATCCTAGATCAAGTACAAGACAGTTCGCCTCGTAGTTTTTTCGTTATGGTAGATGATTCTGATGCTGAGTGTTTTTCAGGGCAAAACGAGCAAAGCTCAACAATGAAGCCTACTTGTTTGAATGCCTTTGATATCATTTCTCTTTCTCCTTGTTTTGACCTCTCAAGCTTGTTTGAGAAAGACACGAGCCATAGATCTGAGGCTAGATTCACGACACAAAAGTCGGCATCCACTAAATTGTTTCGAGGCTAGAGAAAGTAGCTTCGATGTGGAGTTTTAAGGTAATTATATTGAAATTATATCATCATCTCAATTAAAAGTTTAAATTTTTAGAGAAAACACGCTTTATCACACTTTATTTACTTGATTATGTCTTCTATACGCCCTCTTATGCTAATACATGCCGGTCCAAGTATTTTTCTATTAGCCAAGCACGCGATATTCTTTTTTTGTAACAGATGGTGGTGAGACTTATTTGATCTAGGGCCTCAACCTGCTTTTGTACTCTATGAATTTGTGTAATCTCGAGTAGGAAATTTCACTAAGGGTGTTCAAGGATAATTTTTAAAAATTAATATACTTGACCTATACACACAGTTAGGGGTGTACATAGGTCGGGTTGGTTCGAATTTTACAATTACCAAACCAAACTAATTGTGTCGGATTATTAAATCTAAAGACCAAACCAAACCAATAAAACTCGGGTTTTTCACTCTCGGTTTTTCTCGGGTTTTCTCAGATTTTCGGGTTATTCGGGTTTTTTTCCCGTAAAATTTTCGTAGAACAAAACATATAAATTATGCTCAAAATATTTCTTTAGTCCTAGTAAGATACAACTATATAAAGTATTTTCCAAGAAAATAATACAAAATATGATATGTCATGGCATTATCCTAAAATATTCAACAATAAAGACAATAAAATTATGTAATATAAATATTGCTAATTAAAAAGCCATAATAAAAATAAACATAATCTAAGATTACTAAATCATGCTAAAATAAGGGAGTATTAAATACATGACTAAATGCTAAAGAAAAAATAAAAATAGGTTATGCATTTTTATCTAAATTATTGCAAAACAAAACATAGATATTCAATACATTCTCGTTCGTAATATTGAATTAAATGTCTTTTGTTAGCATTAATATTGATTTGATTTTGGTTTGGGCTTTTGTTAGCACTATTTAATTTACTAATGTTAATGGCTATAAAACTTATTGGAACATTCAAAAGTTCTAAGTGCAACCTTGAAATAATACCTTAAAAGATAAAATTATGAAATTTTTTAAGAAATATTTATAAATTACATCACAATAAGTATATTTATATATTAAATATATCTATAATTTCTATATATGTAATGTCGGGTTGGTTTGGTTTCGGTTTGACTTTCTTTAATTAAAACCAAACCAAACCAATTATGGTCGGGTTTTTTTTTCCAACACCAAACCAAATCAAACCAACCCATAGTCGGATTTTTTTTCTCGGTTTGACTCGGATTATCGGGTTGGTGTGGTTTATCGGTTTTCTTTGTACAACCCTACACACAGTATAAATTTTCAGCAAAGAGTGTTCAACTAACCATCCTTGGGACTATGTGGCTTAGCTTATGTGACCATCTTATCTAAAACATTATCTAACCAACCTTATCCTATGTGGCTTCACCTCTATGATTTTCATATAAAAGTTTAATCATCATACTATATTATAAGCATGAAAATCAAGAGTTAAATATGAAAGACAAAAATGAGCCTATAATATTATTGGACTTTTATGCCCTTAAAAGTTATATCAATAATACTTTCAATATTAATATCAAAAGTTAGTTTTCTAATATTAATTTGACTTGGGATTAATTATCAAAGAATTTATTAAGATACATGTATCTAAAGTCTTCACTTTACAGAAGTAAGCTCTTTAATTTCCTTACATATAATAATTTTTTTGAGCTAACATCTATAGTTCTTACATTTTATCTTTTCCTTATATAAATGTTATGATTTTTAAGTGCAATTCTTTTATTATAAATGCAATCATACTTTTAAGCATTTTGCTATCCATGTACAAAATAATATAATTTTTTAAATTTTGTACTAACTATATGTATAGATGCGCAACGCGCATGCCAAAGGACTAGGATTACTATCATTAAGAACCTACATCAAAATTATCAAAATTAATTTGTATTACAAAATAAGAAGAAAAAAGTGTCTAAAAATTGGTTTAAAAGAAATAAAAAGAACAAATATTGCGAACGGACTTGTAAAAAGAAAAAGTTCGAGTGGAGACTTTTGATTTTCAACATCACGTTGCCTTTTTTTTTTTTTGGAATGTATTTATACGGTCATGTTGGCATCTTCCTAGTTGCTAATGTACTATATTATAAGTGGAAATATCTTAACTGAAAAGTTAAAATGTCAAAATATCCTTAACACCCTAAGTCAAAACTTAAGTTGCTAAAATATCTCTCAAAAGCTAATTGACCATTTTATCCTTATACCTAATAAATTAAATTCATATAAGATGAGCAAAATTCAATTAATTAAAAAGTCTTTCATCTACCTATTGATCTGTACAGATAAAACGCTCAATTTACGAACAAACCTTTTCACCCATATTAATTTGTTGTCTTTTTAGCTTCCAACCGATATTTAATCTTTTCATATCCTCTCTTAGATTCTATTAAGTGCACCAGTGAAGTGATCTACACTTGAAATCACTTTAGCCTTCATTTTTTAACTATTTTTATGTCAAATCATATATTTTTTTCTTTTCTCCCTAAAAAGCTCCATTGCTTGGTGTATTGCTGATAGCTTTTGCAACAGATGTATAATACTAATCTTCTAATGGTTAGTGAGAAAGAATTCTTCCTTGACTTTCAATTCTCATTCTACTTTTGTTTTTATTTTTCTTGTCAGTTAGTAACCTATAAAAATGAACGGGAATAGGTGATAAAATTGATAAAAAGGAAAAGTCTTAATGCACGTAAATCATCAAAATATTTGGTTTAGATTTATTTTGAAGCTTGTCGACATTATTTATTTGGAATGAAATCATTAGAAATGTATACAATGTTCAATTAACAAGAGTATGTAAATTTGTGTGAATTGTGTTAATAGTTTAGAGAAGAGTGTCCTTTTATATACATCTTCTTCTTCATCATCTATTGCCTCCTTCCAGTATTTCTTGTTCAAAAATAGTTTTGTTGCGGAAGCCAAATGTATATAGTGTGAATAAGTCACAACTACTATACCAAAAATTATGACAGCCACCAAATAATAAATAAGACAATAAAGCAATAATAAAAGGAACACCAGAATTAACGAGGTTCGGCTAATTTTGCCTA
>MU669830.1:60264-78538 GCA_026770625.1 Nicotiana glauca | reverse complement strand
TACAAGTGAAATAATACTAAAGAGAGAAGATACAAATGCCTTAAGAAGATAAGAAGGCAAATGAGAGGTGTGTTTAATCCTAAACATTAGGCCTTCTTTTATAGGGGGAAAATCCCCCCCAACTTAAATCTCCCACCGATGTGGGATTGTATTTGCCAAATTCAACAAGTTTCACTTACCTTCCTTATTTATCTAATTCAGTTTTTTTTCTTTCTGTTGTTGTATATTTTCTGTTTCTTCTTCAGTTTTCTTTTCTTTTTTGCTGTGAAGTGTTAGTGTTGGTTTCTTTTTCCCGTTTGGTATGAAAGAGTCAAAGATGACATTTCTTTCATGACATTAATTTCAATAGTTTTTACGTTAATATTTCTTGTATTATGTTGCATAATTATGATTGTAATTATTATGCTTTCTTTTTATTGTGTTTCACAATAAAATATAATTGACAATATTTTTAAATAAAAATGAGGCGTATTATACATATTCAATAATTTTGAGTTCAAAACCATATCGCTTATGCAAGTCATTATTTTCAGCTAGCATTTTTCTCTTTATTTAAGTTTGTCCCCTTTGTTTAAGTTGCTTTTCAAAAGTTTGAACTGTTTGACACGAGATAGGAATACACGTGCAATGCACACGTCCGGAAGCTAGTCTGTTAAATAGAACAAACTGTATTTACTTGATTATGTCTTCAACATGTGAAGAAGAAAGACGGGATAGTAAAAATACAAGGAAGCAAAGAAGGGAGAAAAGGGCAACTAGCTATTGATGCAGAGATATTTGAGATTACACCATCTTTCCATGTTGTAGAAGTGACAAAAAAGTCAGGAGACACCGCAGAATATAGAAAGTTCTGTGATGAAGGCTTAAAGCCTTGTTTAAAAGATATAGTTTGGACATGGAAGGACAGTGAGCAGCGAGCAACAGCAAGTGGAAAATCAAGAAATCAAACCTTAGAGGTAAAGAAAATTTAAAAAAACTCTTATGTAAAGTTTTTCTCGTGAGAAGGAAATTGATCCTGCATTTTATCTCTTTGCTGCAGTTTTTTTTCATGTATAAATCTTCTGCTTTGTTCTTTTGGAACTTTTGAGGGAGCTAATATTTTTATGTTCATATTAGTTGATGTTTGGGGGCTGATTTTCTACTTCATTAGAGTATTAATTTGATTAGAATATTAAGACATGCGTACATACTACCCTCCCCAGATCCTATCTGTGGGATTACACTGTGATTATATTGTTGTTGTTGTTGTTTGGATTTTGAACTCAGTATTCATTGATTTGATGCCATTAAGCTGATCAAGTATGCCCTTCTATATCAAAATATTTTTTCTTGTATTTGAGGGTAATCATAGTAATATTCAAATGGTTAGTTTGTTTCATACTGGTTTATATCACTAACTTACGTTGGTTTCTAATTATTTGGTTTAGACTGATATTATTATATAATTGTTTTCCTCTATCGATAATGTTCCACCATTTTACAACATTAGTAATAAGAGGAAATAGTAAGATTTATTGCACTCAACTAGCTTTTCCAAAGCTAAAAACGGAATCTTGCACAACTCAAGTACTAAAACATATGCAACAAACAAGCGATTTGGATCAAGAGATTCCAAGAAAATGCTCAACATGAAAGAAGTTGAATATTGATCTTGTGTAGCATCCCTACGACATCTTTCATGTCGATCCTTCTTGCAGGAGAGTCAACACAACAATCTACTGCCACTTTCATGATCGATGCCACACAATCTAGCTTCTTGTTTAAGTGATTATCTCGTGGTGTTACTAAGTTGGCATCTACAATATCCACTATTGCCTCTGGGAGTGAATAACTCACCCATTTCTTCAAGCTAAGATCCCCATCGAACATTTCATCGTTAGGCTTTCTCCTTGTAAATGTTTCCATCAACATGATTCCGTAACTATAGACATCACATTTTGTTGATACCAATCCATCCCGCCCATACTCTATGCTCAAACAAATTTGAAGTCTTAATATTTATATTGGTGGAAAAAGGAAAGGAAAATCAATGTCAAAAGCATAAAATAAAAAAGATGTACCTGGTGCAATATAACCAAATGTTGCTAAGGTTTTAGTGTATAAATCACTCTCATCTTCACCAAGCAGTTTTGAAATACCAAAGTCGCTTAGGTGGGCTACCATATTCTCATCCAGCAAGACGTTACTAGGCTTCATATCACAGTGAATCACAGGCGATAAGCACTCATGGTGGAGATATTCCAATGCACATGCCACGTCTATCATTATGCTCAGTCTCTGCATGATGTCTAAGAAGTAGTTATGTGAATACAACCACTTATCGAGGCTTCCATTGGGCATGTACTCGAGTACTAAAGCCTTAAAATCAAGGTTGGAACAACTAGTGATGACTTTTGTCAGATTCCTATGGCGGAGGTTGCGCAAAACTTCACATTCTGTATCAAAACTCTTGAATGCCGCTTCCAATTGAAGATTGAACACCTTAACTGCAATTGCAGTCCCACTTCTGAGTATGCCTTTGTAGACAGAGCCAAAACTCCCACAACCAATCAGATTACTCTCGCTAAGTGCATTAGTTGCTTGGAGCAGTTCATAATATGAAATTCTTTCTCTTGTTGTAAGAAACAATGAATCAGCTTGTTGACGAGCTCTTTTACCTCTTCTATACCTTATCCATACAAGCACAAAGGTGATAGGAACAAATACTAGTGCAATTCCCAGTAGAAGAAATAGAACTAGCATTTTGTTCCTATTTGATCTGTGCTTTGAAGAAGTGGGGCATGGCGGGACTCTAAATCTTGTCGAACCGCATAATGCTTCGTTTAAGAGAAAAAACTGACTCGAGAGTTTCTTGAAAGGACCCCCAGAGGGGATTTCACCATACAACTTGTTATAAGAGACATTGAAATAATTAAGGTATTGCTGTTTTTCAAGAGACTTGGGAATGGTTCCTGATATATTATTATGAGAAAGGTCTAGGAATTCTAAGCCTACCATGTAGCTCATTGAGTCAGGTATAGATCCTTGCAACTTGTTGTGTCTCAAAGAAAGCGAAACTAAATTTTGCAAGCCTCCAATTTCTATAGGAATGCCACTTGAAAATTGATTCATGGATAGATCCATATGTGTAGCAACCTTTAGATTTCCAATTTCTGGAGGTAAAGAACCACACATGCTGTTTGAAGATAAGTCAAGAATCATTAGATCTTTCAGGTATCCTAAGCTTGTTGGTATATTGGAACTCAATTTATTGGAACCTAGAAGTATCCTCCTAAGGGAAGTAATATTTCCTAAACAATTAGGAAGCAATCCTGAAAGTTGATTTTGACCCAAATAAATAGCTCCCAAACGTTGCAATTTACAAAGACTTTCTGCAATAATTCCTCTAAGTTTGTTTTCATAGAAATCCAAGCGCTGAAGTGCTCTTAAGTTATGAATTGATGCGGGAATTGCTCCAGCCAAATCATTAATTGAAAGATCAAGGTCTAATAAGCTGCTTAAATTTCCAACTTCATTTGGAATTCTCCCTTTGATTTTGCAAGTACTGGCATAAAACTTCGTAAGAGATGTAGAAAGGTTCCCTGTAGTGACAGGAAGTTTACCATTTAGAGGGTTGAAAGATAGAGCAAGAGATATCAAATTTCTGCAATTGGTTAAGGAAGTCAGGAAGCTTAACAATGAGTCACTCGTTAAATTGTTTTGCTGCAAGTTTAATAACTGTAAACGAGTCAAATATCCAAGAGAATTGGGAATCAAGCCAGTGAGTTTATTGCTTGAAAGCTCCAGAATAGTAAGTTTCGAACAATTGGAGATAGAATGAGGAATGACCCCGACAAGATTGGTTAAGCCATTCAAATAAAGATCTTCAAGGTTGGGTAAGAGAAAACCTATGTTTGATGGTAGAGTTCCCCATAGATTGTTGGCTGCTAGATTAACCGATTTCAGCCTTGATATGTTGAAGATCTCCATTTCAAGTGAACCACTAAAATTATTAAACCCAAGGCTAAGGTCCGCCAACTCAATAAGATTTCTTATGTCTTTGGGTATTTCACCTAGTAACATACAAAGAAAGAAGGAATACTAGTGAGTTTAACTAGTTGGTTCAATCTGCATAATTTGTACTTTTTGGTACCACTTTGATTACATACCAGTAAACATATTATTGTCAAGATATAGAACCTGCATCTTGGTTAAGTTTCCAATCTCTCGTGGTATGGATCCAATGAGATTGTTATTCGGCAGTGACAAATATTGCATCGAGGAAATATTGAAAATGGAGATCGGGAGAGGGCCGGTTATTTTGTTTTCCTCCATGCCTAACTCCACCAAATTAACAAGATTCTCGATTTCTTGTGGAATTATACCTGCAATTCATGTACAATAAATTTTTTGTGGAACAAATTAAATAGAATACTTCTAGCATTCATATGAAAATGCAGGATTATACCTCTGAAATGGTTATATCCAAGTAACAATATCTGCAAGTTACTCAATCTTCCAATTTCACTATGTATCGGTCCATCCAACTCATTTTCTGATAGAGACAATATTTGAAGTTCTGAACAATTTGACAAGCTTGTAGGCATATGACCGCGAAGCTTGTTCAAAGATAAAACAAGCTCTTTGAGTAATGGAAGACCATTGCATAATCCATTGGGAAGACTTCCCGATAAGCTATTCTTTGTAAATGCAATGACTTCAATTCCAGAAATGTTAAAAACTGACAGCGGTATAGAACCTGTAACCCGATTATCTTCTATCGCCAAAAGGTTCAAGTTGTGAAGATTGCCAATCCCTTCTGGGATGTTACCTTGAAGAAAATTGAGAGATAGTTTTAAAGTCTCTAACATTGAGGCATTCGAAATAGACGTAGGGATAGAACCTATGAGCTTGTTTCCACCCAAGCTTAAAAACCTTATGTTTTTAAGATGTCCAATCTCTTTTGGGATTTGACCCTCAATGGAATTGAATGTCAAATCTAAAGTTTCTAGCTTAGTAATATTGGAAATTCTAGAGGGGATATATCCACTGAAACTATTATTCCTAAGATTCAGGACTTGAAGTCGGTGTAAAAACCCAAACCAGGCAGGAACCTCCCCGCTGAAGTTGTTGAAACTTAAATCAAGCAACTTTAGTCGACGCAAACGTGTCATTTCTTGAGGCAATTTTCCATAGAAATTGTTGCTTCCCAAGTCAAGAGAAACAAGAAATGTGAGGTTTCCAAAATCTTGTGGAATTCTGCCGGTAAGAGCCATGTTGGAAAGATTCAACGACTTAACTCTGTGATGGCGAAAACCGCAAGTGACTCCAGCCCAATGGCAAACAGGAGTAACGCGCGACCAACTTTCATCCAAGAAATGAGAAGGATCTGATATAATTTGGGATTTCAAAGAAAGAAGAGATAATTGATCAGTGGTAATGTTGGTATGAGTCATGGCTAAACTAGCCATAACATAGTAAAGCAACAAGAACGTTAATAGAAAAAATGTGAAGGCTTTCTTCATAAGTGCAGAAATTAGTAGGAACATGGTATGGCTAGTAACATGTGGTTTTGAGACTTTAAATAGCCATGCGATCTCCTTTTTGAGATTTCGCGATTTTTAAAATATCTTTTTAAGAGACTTTTTTGTAATGTCGCAGACCCAGAAAAGAAACTTAAGTGCTAGTGTTTGACTCAGAAAGAAGTCGTCCACTAATTCTATAACCAAATGTGATGGTGCTCATTTGGAAAGAGAGAGCAATGCACCTCGAGAACACAACAATAATGTTATAATTAATTGAATTTATAAATATAGAAAATGAGAATGTCCTATTCTTAGCCCAGTTTCTTGCATCACATATTCTCTTGATTCAGAAAGAAAAAAGAGTTCCTCTACTGAAATTGAATAAATAACCTAATCAAAATATATATACGTGCTTATTCTCGAGTGCATTACTCAAATGGCATGTCAAATATTCGAAATTACCTACTAAAATATTTTGCTTTCGGTTGTAACAACAACTTAGCTATGTCTTAACACTCACAAGACCACTCAATTACATTTCTCAAGCTTTTGATTGCCAAATACATATTTTACTCTCTAAATTATCAACTTTTGTGAGTATAAATAATGTTGGAATAATACAATATTGAGCATGGTAAAAAAAATTAATTAAAACAATTTTTTGGTAATAATAATTTTGATATTAACAACAAAAAATCAAATATTTATTTACTCTGTTGAGAAAAAAATATAAATGTTTTAAAATATATATATTCAATACACGTAATATAAAAACGTTATTTAAAATAAATGTACTTTTATTATATACAATTCTTGAAAATTATGATAGTGGGTTCCTTCGTTTCTATGGTTACTTCTTAAACGGTGAGGTCTTCTCTATACATCGGAGCCTTTACTTTATACATCAAATATTGTATTATTCCAACATTATATATGCTAGAAAACTAATTTTTTTAATATTTTATATAATAAATACAATTTATTTGTTCTATAGGTAAGCCCATATGACGACCCAACCAGTCGTCTCATGAGTTACCGCTTCGTTTCCTCCATTTTCTATTTTTTTATGCTTCGTTATCCGTGGCTCATGTGATCGAGTTGGTTTGGAGTGGTTTTGGTAAGAAATGAGACACTTAGTCTCTTTAAGGAAGGCTTAGTTTGGAAAAGTCAACCGAATCTTGACTTATGTGTTGGAGAGCTCGGATGTGATTTTTGATGGTTCGGTTAGCTTCGGAGGATGATTAGTGACTTAGGAGTGTGATCGGAAGTGGTTTTGGAAGTCCGGTGTAAAATTTAGCTTGTTTTGGCGAAGTTAGTATTTTGGCGATTTTCGGTTGTTAGGTGAGATTTAGATCCGAGGGTCGGAATGGAATTCCGAGAGTTGCAGTAGCCTCGTTAGGTGATTTGGGATGTGTGTGCAAAATTTCAGGTTATTCGGAGGTGGTTTGGTTGGGTTTTTGATCGAAAGCGTTTGCAGTTAGAAAACTTAGGCTTAAATTCGATGAGAATTGATGGATTTGGTGTTGTTTGGGGTGTTTTGATGATTGGAACAAGTTTGAATAAGGTATTGGGTCGCGTTGGTATTTTTGGTTGAGGTCCTGGGGGCCTTGGGTTGGTTTCGGATGGCTAACAGGAAGCTTGGACTTGTGCAAATTGTAGAAATTTCTGGTGCTTCTTGTATTACCGTACCTGCGGGTTGGGGACTGAAGGTGCAGCGTCACAGGTGCGAAGGGGAAGGCCGCAGGTGCGAGTTTTGGTCTGGGCAGCTATTTCCGCAGAAGCGGTCGAGGGGCCGCATTAGCGAAGCCGCAAATGTGGAAATTATGTTGAAGAAGCGACTTATGGGATTTAAATGAAATTTCGCAAATGCGGAGGAAAGACCGCAGAAGCGGGTTTTGGATTGTAGATGCGGTCACGACTTGGCAGAATGTATAAATGGGTCTTCTTTGTGATTTTTGAAGGGTTTATTCATTTTAACTTCGAACTAAGAGATTTTTGGGCAATTTTGAAGAGGGATTTCAAGGGAACTTCGATAAGGTAAGGATTTTGGACCTAAAACACAATCCTATGGTGATATTTCGTGAATTAGAACTAAATATTTAAGGAAATATGGACTAAAAATGGAGGTTTAGGTCTTGAGTTTAAGAGAGTTAAAATTAAGGATTTGAGGGGTAAATTGATCTCCGATTCTTGTGTTTATGATATGTATGAACTTGTGGCGAAATAAGGAATCCGTTGATGTGAAAATTTCTGAGTTTCGAGAAGTGGGCCCAGGGCTCGGGTTTTGCTAATTTCGGGATTTTTGATATTTTTCGATTGTTTTCGCTCGGGTTTTATTTTCTTAGCATATTGCGACGTATTCATTCTGCTTTTGGCTAGATTCGACATGCGTGGATGCCGATTTGAGGGGCAAGGGCGTCGCAAGCTAGAGTTGTAGCTGGTTCGAGGTGAGTAATGATTGTAAATGATGCCCTGATAGTTTGAAACTCTGGATTTGCACAGCGTAGTGCTATATTGAGATGAGACACACACTTGATCATGAGCGCGTGGTCGTTTACTATTGGGAATTGTGACTTGGTCCATCCCGATTGATGATTTTACCGCGTTATTGTCTGAGACTTATTTATTATCATTATGCCATGTTTGGGGCCTTGTGCCGACCTGTAGAACCCTTAGGGGCATGTTGACTAAATTTCCTCACTCTACTTGTTAATAATCATATCCTTAGTCATGTAATTATCTGTTTAAAGCGATTGAAACCGATTTAATCATTCTAATTCTAAATGAAAGGAATATGTGGGCTGAGATCCCTACCTTCTATTATTGTGCTCGAGAGGCTATGAGTATAATGACTGAGAGGGGTTGAGAACCCAACGGTGAGGATGTTATATATGTTATGGATCGGGCTGCACACCGCAGTAAATGTTTATATGGATCGGGCTGCACGCCGTATCGATATAGCGCTTGGGCTGTAGGAGCCCCTCCGGAGTTTGCACACCCCCAGTGAGCGCAGTCAACTACTTATATGGATCGGGCTGTGCGCCACAACGATGTACAGATCGGGCTGCACGCCGCAACGGTTATTTCGAATTCGGTTATTGTGAGAGATACATGGATTGAGTGTTGAGAACAAGTACTAATTAATGAATACTGTGCTCAAGGAGCGGATTTATACTTGTTAATTACCTCATAAGCTACTTGTTTTACTTGATGTGAGGAGATTTCATCACTATTTTACTGCTTTAAGTTACTTTCTGCTTTGATATAGAACTGCTTAGTGCTTTAATGTGTTTTCATTCTGTCAGTCATTATTTATGGTTATTACTCATTGGGTCGGAGTACTCACATTATTCCCTCAACCTTGTGTGCAGATCTAGGTGCATCTGAGGAGGAGTGAGGATTTTCAGTTGAGCAACGCATATCCGGGAGCATCGAGGTAATTGCATGGCGTCTGCAGCCCTGATCTCTTCCTTCTATCCTCTTATTTTATCCGCATTCCCTAGATTGATATGTATTAGGCTATTACACTTGTATTAGAGGCTCAGACTTGTGACACCGGATCTATATGGCAATGCAGAAGTAATAACCTTTGAAATTCCACATGTGTAACTCTTGTTTCTGACTTTTAATATGATGATTTGGTAAATTAAGTGTGTTAGCTAATAATGAATTATATAGGGAATGGGTTGAGGTTGTTAATTGGTCAGGCTTATCTAGTAGTGTGTTAGGCGCCATCATAACCGGGGTTGGGATCGTGACAGCCCATAAAATGTTTGACAACAAATTCGTTGGTTTGATTCCTAATTCTCTTTGATATTTGACTCCTCTAGAGACCTTGAAATTGGAGGGAAACAATTTAATGAGAGTCATGGCTGAAGTAGCCATAACATAGTGAAGCAACAAAAGTGTTGAGAGAAAATAGGTGAATGCTTTCTCCATAATTGCATGAAATAGTAGGAAATGGTATTGCAAGTAACTATGTGAGTTTGAGACTTTAATTAAAAAGCCAAGAGATCTTGTTTTTCGTCTTCATGATATTTAACATGTCTTTTTAGGATTTTGTTTTCCCATTCAAATCACTTTTAAGGAAAACGGAAATTAATTTTCTTCATTTATTCTGTCATATCATTACTAATACTACTAAATCGAGTCCATAGAAACAAGAACATGACTTTGTTAAGATATTTTGCGTAACACATTTTAAATATTTTTCTGACTTTTTCAAAAAAATTCACAATTCTTTTGAAATTTTTAATTGTTTCAGAGAATGTTATTATGATTTTTTTTTTTTTTTAACAAAACTACACAACATTAATTTGTATTGGATGTTGTCGTTTTAGGGAAATTTCCGTGTTATGTGGAAACTGGAGAAGACCAAATCAACCGTAAATGTGGTGGCAAAATTTTTCCTCTAATGCAAAGTTTATGGCTTTATGTTTTATATATCTAAATTATTTATGAATACTCTTGAAAAGTTATTTTTCGTAATTTGCATACCAAAAACCGAAAAATGAATAAGACTATTATTTGTTTTCCAAGAAAATATTTTCTTGAAAAATATTTTTCACGAAAAATATTTTCCTTTATACCAAACACACCCGTGGTGGCAAAATTTTTCCTCTAATGCAAAGAATTTCCAAGTCCTTGCTTTCTTTTCTACGTACGTCTTCAGGAATTTTCTTGCCTTCATTTTCTCTAGAATTGAGCGGTGAAAAGTAGTGCTACATCTACTAAAGTTATACTACACTATCTATATAGAGAGTTTTAATGTGATCAGCCTAGTTTACAGTTGATCGTAAATGTTTGTTATCCTTATTTATCTGAAGACTTTTACATTCTAGTTACTTTTTTTCCGGCAATATGATAATGTAAAAAATATTTACACTTTCAAAATAATACAATTAGCAATTATTCTCTTTGTAGTTTACACTCTGTTTGGATCATTATTTCCTGTCGTTTTATAACATATTGTGTTGTATTGTATCGTATCGTTTTATAAATTCTACAACGTTTGGATTGATCGTATTGTTTGTTACTATTAAATAATATTTTGCTGTTTGATTTGACTGTATTATACTGTATAATAATTGATAAGTTTACTAAAATATCTTCAATTATTTAAAGATTAAATTTATCAAAAATTATGCATAAAAATAATTTAAAACACAAGAAGGCAAAGCACCTTAAGAAAGCAGAACAAAGGAGTGAGACAGAAGAAGGCAAAACAAAGGGGCACATCTAGTTAGAATTGAAAAAAAAGCAAATTAGTAGAAAAAAAAAAAATAGGATGCGGCAAAACACATTTAAGGTTGGCGGCAGAAGTCCTAGAAAAAAATAAAGTAGGTTATAGGTTGGAGATTTGGAATTAAAACAGAAAAAAAAGGTAAATGATAAAATAGAATTGTGGAGTAATAAGATAGGACATAACTGAGAATAAAATTAGGAAACAATCCCACCACACCAATCGGTTGTTTCAAAAAAAGGGACTTTTTATTGTTCTGGAACAATTTATTTAACAATACCATACAACCAATTTTAATGAAATAATCAAAACAAACATTATTTTGGGATACCAATATAATACGATACAACGAGGAACAACCATCCAAACAAGCTGTTAATTTCTTAATGAGATTATATATGCAAGGATGGCAATGTGGAAGGCGGGTGCGAGGCGGAAAGGAGGAGGGTCAATCTTTAAGACAGGCGGGTAGTCAAAGCGAAGAGATTTTCAAGACTATATGGCGTTGCAGGGCGCGATTCAGATAATAATTAACCACAATATTGGTTTAATTTAGCCCAATTTTACATAAGATGGCAATGTAGAAATGCTTCTTAATTTGAGTCATAGGCTGAACTAGCCATTACATGGTGAAATCAACAAGAGCGCAAAGAGAAATAAAGGAGGTGAAAGCTTTCCTCATAAGTGCAGAAATTAATAACAACATGGCACATGGTTAGTAAAAATTGGGGGTTTGAGACGTTAAATTAATTAAATAGTGATAGAGATCTAGACGTTAATTAAATAGTGATAGAGATCTAGACATTAATTAAATAGTTGTTGTATTTTCATATGACCTATATGTCATGAGTTCGTGATATGAAAGCAATCACTAATGGTTGCATTAGAGTAGGCTATCTACATCATTCCCCTTGGAGTATGTCATTTTCCTGAGCCCTAAATGCGAGAAATTTTGTACATGATGTTGGCGTTTTAAATTGTGATGAGATTTCCTTGCTGATCATGATTTTAAAAATATCTTTAAAGGAAGCTTTTCGTCATTCATGCTGCTGTCATCTCAATATTAGGCCTTAATTCCTCATGCGGGAATTTTCCAAGTACTTCGTTTTAGGGAAAATTTTCCAGGTCATGTGGGCCCCGAGGACAAGACTAATTGGAGGAGACTAAAAATCAACCAAAGTCTTACAACCGTAGATGTGGGGGCAAAGTTATTCCTTTAATCTTTTGCATAATGTGATCACTTGGAATTTTGTTTTTTCCAAAAGAAATGCTATATTTCTATATTTAATTTTTTAGTAAAGAGGTGAAAGCTTTCCTCATAGTTTAATTTAATTTTTTTTATTTTACTCTTAATGATATAGTTTTATAGTCATTAAAATGTCATGACAATTTAAAGATCATAAATTTTCTAAAACAAATCTTTCTTTCTTAAATTCAAAATTCAGTTAAACATCTTCACATAAAATTCAATTGAGGAAGTAATAGAGTAAAGTGATTTACCAAGAAGAAAAACGTAACACTGCTCATATGGAATTAATGGAGGAAATAGTTCAATAAAACGACACATAAGCAATTTTTAGTAGCTATGTTCATGGTTCGGTTTAGATCAGTTTTTCCCTAAAAAGAAATCAAACCAAGTAAGTCGATTTTTCAAATATTAGAATCAAACCAAACCAATTAAGTTAGTTTTCTCTCGATTCGGTTTATGTCAGTTTTTCGGTTTTTTTCTTAAATATAAGACAACATTACCAAACATATATTTCGGCGACCATATTTTTAACGTAACACTATCAAATCAATTGCCCTTTGAGAAATTTATTATTTACCAAGATATATTAATGATAATTGAATCAAATAGTGATGAATAAATTTAAGGATTCAATTAAAAATATATTATTTTTAACATGAAATAGATTCTTACACCTAACAAAAGAAAACTACCAATCAAACTAGAATGTAAATGTAAAGATCTGTAATAAAAGTGCAGACGATTAACATTTACTATAAATATTTTGAAACTTTGTATAAAAGTATACATATATATAAGTGTAATTCTAAATTTAAAATAGTTACTCCTATATTCGGTTTGGTTCGATTTTTTTTTATTAAAATAAAAACCAAACCAAATTTGATCGGTTTTTAAATTTCAAAACCAAAACCAAACCAAACAAAAAAGTATCAATTTTTTTAGTCGATTTGGTTTGGTTCGATTTTTTGGATTTTTATGAACACCCCTAATTTTTAGCATATTTGTTTATGTTTTAATATTAATGTATCCCCATTATTATTGTCTTTTGATGAGTCTTATGTGCTAAATATGCTCTATTGTGCTAAGTGTTAGTTTTCTGTTAATGGGATGTTAATTTGATGCTTTAGGAACAAAGCGATGCAATTGAAAACGACGTGAGAGTCATGTTGGAGGCAAAAATCTAAGCGACCAAAACACACACATATATATATATATGTTAGTAAATCCAGGAACGAATCTACGGTATTGGATACGGGTTCCCGGAAATTCAGTAACTTTTACCCTAACCTTGTAGTTTTATTGAGAAATCTATTAAAATGTATAAGTAATTTTAGTTTGGAAGCCTTAACTAACGTCAGTTGTTGGTTCACTGGCAAACAAAGGAACCAACTTTTGATGTGTTCCTGCGTATCTGGCGATTGTTCAAATCCCTTAGTTGACATTTTAACTTCACTTTTGGTTTTTCACAAAACGAATACCTGTCTGTGGGCACTTTTTTGTTTCTCTGTTTCTTTTAAAAATAGACCAACCACCATTAAAAACTTTCTTACTTGCTGAAAGTATCACTCCTATCCAAATGCTAGGAACTATATTTGTAAAATAATTCTGGAGAATATAAAATAATGTATAAACAGAAACAAAATTTTAATTCGAGCCCGCTGAATTCATAGTGTTTCCTTAAGGAATTTAATCCCCTCCTAGTACCCAAGGTTGTGGATTATTTCCTCCCAAGATAGAACGAATTACACACTGGTGTAGTGGTACTTCAAACCCCAGTGTTTCAACGAACACAAAGTTCGGTAGCAAATCACACTTACTATTACTTTGTTTGATGTTAAAAGTATGCAGAAGAAGGAGGAGAAACTCAGAAAAATGGTATGGAAATTGTGAGAGAATAGACTTGTATTTATAGCCAAAGTTGGGCTGAAATCGGAAGAGGTGCAATTCTTCAGAATGACTGTTTATGCAAAATGGCCATAGCATAAATGCCATAACATATAAATGGCTATTTACTCAACAATAAAGAGGGAAAATTGAAGACGGTAGTTTAATTTTCAGTTACACAAGTAAAAAATGGATTGAATTTAATATTAATATTTATTTTAATATTAATATTCTACTATTAAAACGAATATTTAATAAAATTTCTGTTAATGTTTTACTATTAACAAATAAATTTAGTCCAAAAAATTAACTAATCAATCATTTGTCCAAATTCAAAGAATCCGAAGCCGGAGCTGAGCGACGACAACGACGACGCGAGACTTGCCTTCTTCTGAACTGTTTAAGAGCTAGAAGAAGAACAATCGTTTATATACCCATAAAAACCTCTTCTTCTTTCAATATGGGACGATGTCCCTTTGCCAACGGGGAAAACTTAAAATTTTACTTAAAATTTTCATTTCCCTCCATTTCCCATTCACCCTATTTTAAGCCTCATTATTCTTCAAATCCCAAATAATATATATATTTATATCGTGTTATGAACTGCCTTTCTACTCCCGAGGGGTAGAGGTAAGGTCTGCGTACACACTATCCTCCCCAGACCACAACAACAACTACTACCCAGTATAGTCCCACAAGGTGGTGTCTGAGGAGGGTAATACGTATACAGGCCTTACCCCTACCCGAAAGGGCAGAGAGGCTGTTTCCAATCGACCCTCGGCTCAGGAAAAGGAGAAAAAAAAGGCAAAAAAAAAAAAGAGCATTAGTAACTACAGCAGAAATCACATAAATAATTATCTAAACATAAACCATAAATAAAAATAAATAAAATGGAAATAAAATAAAATGGCATGCAATAATATTGACCCGTAACTACCATAAGGGGAACAATACAATATACAAATCATCTATGGAGAGCCCTAGCAAACCCCCTCCCCCCTCCCCCCAACCCCGGGAAAGAGGTATGAAAGATTCTTGAAGCTCCTATCCTACAACCGTGATACTAGACCTCCATACTTTCCTATCAAGGGTCATGTCCTCGGATATCCGCATTCTAGCCATGTCCTGATTGATCACCTCTCCCCAATACCTCTTGGGCCTCCCTCTGCCACGACTCGCTCCAACCACTGCCAGTCGCTCACAACTCCTCACCGGGGCATCGTTGCTTCTCCTCCGCACATGCTCGAACCACCCGAGCCTCTCTTCCCACATCTTCTCATCTACTGGAGCCACCCCCACCTTCTCCCGAATAACTTCATTCCTAATCTTATCTAACCTGGTGAGCCCACACATCCACCTGAGCATCCTCATCTCCGCAACCTTCATTCTCTGAACATGAGAGTTCTTCACCGGCCAACACTCCGCCCCATACCACATGGCAGGTCTTACCACAGCTCTATAAAACTTTCCCTTGAGTTTTTGTGGCACTTTTTTGTCACACAAGACTCCTCATGCAAGCCTCTATTTTGACCACCCCACCCCTATACGGTGAGTGACATCCCCGTCGATCTCTCCGTTCCCCTGAATTACAGACCCAAGATATCTGAAACTGCCCCTCTTGGCGATGGCCTGAGATCCAAGCTTGACGTCCCTGCCTACTTCGCTCAACTCGGCACTAAACTTGCACTCCAGGTACTCTGTCTTAGACCTGCTTAGTTTGAAAACCTTAGACTCGAGAGTCTGTCTCCATACCTCCAACCTCTCGTTAACACCGACCCTCGTCTCGTCTATTAGGACTATGTCATCAGCAAATAGCATACACCATGGCACATCCCCTTAAATATGGCATGTTAGAGCATCCATCACCAAAGCAAATAAGAGAGAGCTAAGCGCGAATCCTTGATGAAGCCCCATAACCACCGGGAAATGGTCTAAGTAGCCACCCACCATCCTAACCCTAGTCTTAGCTCCATCGTACATGTCCTTGATCACTCTGATATAGGCTTCCGGCACGCTCTTCGTCTCCAGACACCTCCATAGCACCTCCCTTGGGACCTTGTCATACGCCTTCTCCAAGTCGATAAACACCACGTGCAGGTCCTTCTTCTTATCCCTAAACTGTTCCACCAATCTCCTAACAAGGTGGATAGCTTCTGTAGTGGAACGTCCCGACATAAAACCGAACTGGTTCACGGATATAGACGTCATCTCTCTCATCCTCACCTCAACCACCCGCTCCCAGACTTTCATGGTGTGGCTTAGTAATTTGATACCCCTATAGTTGTTACAACACTGAATATCCCCTTTGTTCTTATACAAGGGCACCATTGTACTCCACCCCCACTCCTCCGGCATCCTCTTAGTCCTGAAGATCACATTGAACAACCTAGATAGCCACTCCACTCCTGTCCTACCATTACATTTCCAGAACTCCATCGGGTTTTCGTCTGGCCCGGTCGCTCGGCCCCTACTCATCCTACACAAAGCCCCCACGACCTCCTCCACCCTAATGTGCCTGCAGTACCCAAGGTCTCTATGACACTCTGAATTCCCCAACTCTCCTAGCTCTATGTCTCGATCCCCCTCCTCGTTAAGCAGGACTCGAAAGTACGCCTGCCACCTCTGCTTGACTTGAGACTCCCCCATCAGAACTCTACCATCCTCGTCCTTGATGCACCTAACTTGGTCTAGATCCCGCACCTTCCTCTCCCTCGCTCTAGCCAACCTGAATAACTTCCTGTCCCCACCTTTCTCCCTCAATTCCTCGTACATGCGACCAAACGCCACATTTTTAGCTTCCGTGACCGCCAGCTTCACTTCCTTCCTCGCCACCTTGTAGCTCTCCCTATTTACTCTCCGTTCTTCCTCGCTTGTGCTCCCTGCCATCTTAGCAAACACCGCCTTTTTCGCCTCCACTTTTCCATGGACTATATCGTTCCACCACCGGTCACCTTGATGTCTGCCTAAATAGCCCTTGGCTATCACGAGCACATCCCGCGCTGCCTCCCTAACCAAGTTCGCCGTCTCTGACCACATTGCGTCCACTTCCCCAGAACTTCTCCAAGCTCCATCAACTAACCTCCTCTCCAACTCCTGGGCTTTCTCCCTAGTCAAGGCTCCCCATCTAATTCGCGACCTGCCCCTAGCACCCCTCCTCTTCCTCTTCCTCTTTACCCAGAGATCGACATCCATCACTAGGAGTCTATGAAGAGTCGAAAGGGACTCTCCCGGGATAACCTTACAATCCTTGCACAAACCTCTATCGCTCTTTCTGGGGAGGAGGTAATCAATCTGAGTCCTTGCTGCCGAACTTTTGAAAGTAACGAAATGTTCCTCCCTCTTCTAAAATGACGAGTTCGCAATCAGAAGCTCGAAAGCCCTGGCGAAATCAAGCAGCGAAGTGCCTCCTCCGTTTCTAACCCTAAGGCCAAAGCCACCATGCACCTCATCATAACCGCCAGCATCAACCCCAATATGACCATTAAAATCCCCTCCACTAATTAACTTCTCAGATTGGGGAATACTACTCACCAACTCGTCCAAGCCCTCCCAAAAGTGCCTCTTAACCTCCTCATCTAAGCCTGCTTGCAGCGCGTAAGCGCTGATGACATTGAGGACACAACCACCAATAGCCAACTTAATAGACATTAACCTATCATTCACTCGCCTAACCTCAACCACGGACTCCCTAAGATCCCTGTACACCAAGATACCCACTCCATTCTTACCCCTCACGACCCCAGAATACCACAGCTTAAACCCGTCGACATTCCTTGCCTTCGACCCCTTCAACCTAGTCTCCTGCACGCAGGCTATGCTGACCCTCATTTTCTGAAGAATCTTCGCCAACTCAATGGACTTACCCGTCATGGTGCCTATGTTCCACGACCCGATCCTCAATCTATGAGCGACCGCTATCCCCTTCCCACCCTTGCCTCCTTCCCCACCCACAGAACCGCTCCCTGCCCCCCTGCTCACCCCCAACCCTACCCTCACCCTCCGAGGAGATAACTCTACACTACCATCCCCCGCCGCGGACACTATCCCTCCAACCGACTATGGAAAACAGTGATGCTCACAAGAAGATTAGTAGAATACGAAAAAGGATGCTAGCTAGATAGCGATAGAGTAGACCACACACAGGATGCTAGCTAGAATACGTAAAAAGGTGTACAGAGTAAACAAGAGATCGGGAGGTACCAACTCCCGGTGAAAAAAAAATGGAAGTAAGATTTGATGCGCCCGAGGTCAACTACTGCCAACTCTTGCACGTTCCGGCCGCTGTTGCTTCTCTCTTTACTTCCAAATGCCGCAAGCTCGCCTCGTTCGCCGCGACTAGTACCTGAAAATAACACACACATAACAACCCCACACAAAATGCGGGGGGAGGGGGGG